>JBAMBQ010005089.1:0-25610 GCA_037044495.1 Stegana nigrithorax | reverse complement strand
ACACTTTTGCTTTGCTTCTTGCACGTTCCTGTTCCTGCTATGTAACCTACTCAGCACATGCCATTCCCGCAGCTCCGCCACCCATGGAGCAACTTACATTTGTATACAAATGTTTATATGTATGTTTGTGTTTGTGTGTGGTGTGTGTGTGTGTTTTCAGTAGTCGCATTTATGCGGTTTGTCCAATACCTTTTTAGTATACACGTTGCCTAATGCTGTTGACCTCGTCACCGTCACAGTCACCTCGCCTATTTTTGGCTAGTGTAAGCTGCCACCGTCGTTTTGTTGTTGTTGGCCACTTTAAGGTTTGCCATTAATTACGTGTATAGGTGTGTGTGTGCTTTGTGGTGTATGAAGCAATAAAATTAAATACATTTATGCGCATATAAATAGTATATGCCGGCATTTTTAATTGCATTCAATGAATGTCAATCTTAGGACAACACAATTTCCTTTTGTTTTTTTGGTTTTGTTTTGTTTTTATTTTTAACAATTTGCTTTGACTTATTTCTTCGCTAAATCCTTTTTTATTTTCATTTTTTGTACAACTTGTTGTTGCTGACACTTTGCTAAGTACTTCACAGTCTACCTGGCGGCTAATTGTGCAATTCAACGAGACTAAACTGTATACGAGTTATATTTAACTGAACTTTAACTCGTTAATGTGCTGCTCATCTGCTGCTGTGCTGCTGCTGCTGTGCTGCTGCTGCTCCTGCTGTGTATGACATTTTATCTTGCTTTAAAGCAATTCCAATTGCAGTTTTTCGCATTGTTATCTTAATAACACATGCCCGCGGCGATGTTTACAATAAAACGTATGAAATCTGCCTTAATAACAATAACAACAACAACAACAATAACAACAGCAATAGCAACAGCAGCAACGGTAAACATGCTATATAAAACGTACAACAACCAAAATGAAACAAAAAAAAAAGTGCAACAACAACAGCAACAACGGTACAATGTGTACAATAAAGTTTTATGAAGCATATCAATTGCTTAGCCTGCAGCTTAACACATTGTGACAGAGAGTATGAGAGTGCGGGAGTATGGGAGTACAGGAGTATAAGAGTATAAGAGTACGTAGGCAGCCGATACATGCGATATGCAATCGTACTTCGTGTCTATACACCTTGGTTTGTCTAACGGTAAATTTGTGCAAAATAATACGTATGGTGTTGGCCTACGGTTGTACAACTACCGGCAGCAGCAGCAGCAACAACAAAAACAACAACAGCAGCAACCAGTATGTGCTTGATTGGAGTCAAATCAACAACAACAACAACAACAATAACATGCGCTAACATACGTTTTCACTACGCCGATACATTGCATGGTTTGGCTTCCCTGTTATCCTTTTTTTTTTTCTTGTTTTATTTTTGTTGTATTTTTTTTTTCTTTGCTGTTGTTGTTCTTTTTTTTTTGTTTGTTTATTTAAGCAAAAGCGAACTGCAGCAATTTTCATGTTGGCAAACATAGTCACTTACATTTTGCACATTTGTACTAACAAACGCATACAGTTATCAACATGTACATATGCCGGTACAGTGTTACCACAACAGTGTTGCTCATTTTGTTTTTTATTTTTTTTTGGTTAATTTTGCCTGAGCAACAGTTAGTTGAAATTATTTGCTGTTTAACTGTAAGGCAGATATTAAAAACAAATCATTTGGTTTTTTATTAATGTTTTTTTTTAAGCATATTTATTTTTTTCTATATGTTTCAACACATTATAATTAACAGCAACAAAATAGTTGCACTTCATTTCGACTCAGTCTTTTGAGACGTGTAAACCTTTCAAATGTTGAACGTTGTGATTTGCTTACGTGGTTTTATAAATTGAAGCCGAATGGGAGTGGCAACATAAGCTCAAGTGTATACTTATTTGATGGTCTGTAGTTAGGCAGTCTCTACTGTTGGGTTAATACTGTAGTGCCAACATGTTAGGCATACGTATGCAAAACTAACGAAGCATATGTGTGCTTGTGGCTGCGAATTGATCAGGTTATGCTTGGCTAGCTGCCGCTTGAGTTGTTGTACGTAGATGTATGCATGTGTATGTACATATGTTGTTGGCAGGGTATATGCGCGTTATGACAGCTGCAATTTGCACAAAGAAACAAAAAAAAAAAAAAAAACAAAAATAGAAACAGAAACAGGTAGCCAAAAGTCTACATAATGTTGATAAACATGAAAAGCTGCGAACAAACATAAGCCAGCTCTGTATGTGAGTGCTGTGTCTGTGTGTGTGTGTGTATGTGTGTTCCATTGGCAGCATGCCGTCGCATAGACGTGCTTAGGTTAAATGTTATATGTGTAGGTTAAACTTTTGCCAAGCGGCGCCTGAAAGTATGCCGTGCATTTTGCATTAGCACAAATAATTTGCATAGAGCAAAACTGGAAGTTGCAATGCATGCAAACGACCTTACGACATGATAATCTGACCAACAAAGCAGTGCCAGGGTTGCAGCAGGCTCGATTACATTTGCTTTGTGCTAGGCATGTTTCGATTATGGCAAAAGGCTGCTGCTGTTGCTGCTGCTGCCTGAGCAACTGCCTGCAGGCCGGTCTGCTTAATCGGCTTATAAAAGCAGCAATTCACATCTAGTGTATGCATGTGTATGTGCATGTGCAAGTGTATACGTCAAATGCATGCAAATCTACTTAAAGTACTTGATTGTGTGTGTGTGTGTGTGTGTGTGTGGTTGCAGTCTGTCTATATTAGTATGCTGCTGGCAACAAATTTGCAATTGCTGCGCACTTATTGAGTTGAAGTCATCAGCTCAGCGCAGTTGATTCGATTGTTCTTTCTGCGATTACTTATCGATTATGTGGCATAGAACATTGCAATTATGCAAAAATAATTTAATATCACTTTCAGCGCTGCAAGCAATAACACAAATACATCATACGTCATTACATATTTAACTGAGCTGTGCATTTCCTTTGACCTCTACAACAAACTCGATTAACTTATGTAAATGTCTTATGATTTGATATGACGATAAACTTATTTTCTTTGAGCAGCAAAAGACACATGACACTGCTAATCGTGCTGCATTCATATCATGTACATGTTGTTATTGTTGTTGTCTTTCTTGAATAAAATGCTGCATAATTATGAATTTTCAGCGATTATTTCTTTTTTTTTTTAATATAATATAATTGTTTTTGTTTTTATAACAAAAATTTATTTTTATCTTGAATTTTTGTTTATCCTTGCCTTGTTTGATTGAACAGTCATGGATGCATACTTTTGCTTAACCTAGTTCAGTTCGCATATGCGCTGGCATCTTAAGCGGATAACTTATTGCAGCTAATTTAATGAAAATTGCTGAAATATTGCATTAATTAATTTAAATAAATAGTAATTCATTAAGCGTGATGCCTGTCTTTCATGTTGCTGTCATTGTGCACAAATTATAAATGATATGCGCATCTGGAGTTGGCAAAACGGTAAACGCACTCTGCACTCTGCAGTGTTCACTGTACATGGCTGACTGTTCACTGTTCACTGTGCGCTCTGCACTGTGCACTGTGCACTGTGGCAACATCTCTCCGGTACTCAGTCAATTTGAACGACAACGGCAACGGCAACGGCAGCACCTGTTGCGCCATTGGCTTGTCAGCACTTTTTCAGCAATTACTCAGGTTTACGATTCATTAAATCTTTATGTCGCACACATAATGGATTAAAAAACGGTTGCACCCAGCAACCAGCAGCCAGCCAGTGATGCATAAACGTGGCACGTAGCACGTCTCTCGCTGCTTGCTGTAAGTCAATCTGCGCTTTACCACACCAACACCCCCCACACCCCACATACCAACTCACTAAGCATTCAACCCCCCCCCCACACACACCCAAGCAGTCAGTGAGTGTAAAAATTGAAATTGTTGTGCGCAGGCAGTTAAAATTTCATTGCTGCATTGTTTGCGGCTTATAGCAGCTAAGTGCGCAGGATGTGCCATGTTGTTAGTTGTGACTAACAGCAATTTATGTTAGCCCACATTTCGAAACAAAACGAAAAAAAAAAATAAAAAAAACAAAAGCAAAACCTTAGGCTCATATTACACTGAACAGCATTTGACGTTTATTGCATGTTGAGCTTTTTTAGTTTTTATAGCAGACTTTTCTGCGTTTCGCATTGGTTTCATGTTCGCATTTGTATAAACAGGCAAAAAATGCTCAATTATCTCCGCAATTTTTTATGTTGCGCTTATTTTCAGAGTAGAGTATTAAGTTGCCTGGTAAAAGCAAGACATAAATATTATATAGGGCTGACTTGTTGTTAACAATAAACAAAAAATTGACATGCCAGCCAGGTAAGTGATTTTTCTTTTTATCAACGCGACATTTTGTTGCTGCGCTTTTTGTCATTAAAGCATAATGTTTAATGTTGAAAAAATATGCTGCTGTGTGTTTATGTTGAGCAAAGCATTAGCATTATATTGAGCCACAATTAAATGTGAATAGTCAAGGTGTAATTAAACACATAAAAGCAGCAACAAAGTAAAGTATAAAAAATAAAAAAAAAATTAAAAATAAACCTGTCTATGCCTGCCATCTGCCATCATCTGACATCTGCTATACTCTGCAATTCCATTGTACACATAAGCGCCGCAAAAAACTCTACGAACAGACACGTGTACATATGCGCAGCGTTGTGCTCATCTTGAACACGGTACATAACATACAACGTCAAAGGCACAAAAATCGCATGGCAGCTGAAAATTGCAAAGGCAATGGCAATGGCATCAGCAACAGCAACGGCAACGGCAACGGCAAATGCAAATGGCAAATGCAAATGCAAATACGCTTAACAAACCCGAAAATTACAAGCAAAGACCACTTTTGCAAATGTTTGCATGTCCAATTTCGTGGCGCTATATGCAAATCTCATGTCGCTCTAACTGTCGTCTGTCCAACTGTCCGCTTGTTCAATTGTCCAACTGTCCGACGGTCGTTTGTCGTCTGCCAAGCCGCAGAGCGCACAACGATGAGCCAATGAAATCAGGCAAATGCGCAGCTACGGCTGCCAGACAACTACAACAAAGCCACGGCATATAAAAAAAAAAAAAAAAAGAGAGCGCAAAATAAAAAAAAAAGAGAAGAGCGGCCAAGAGAAGAGCGAAACGTAGCAGAGCTGCGCTGCGTTGAGCTGAAAGCAAGCCAAAGCAAATGATAAAATACAGAATACTTTTCATGCATAAATATTTGCCAATTTGCCGAAACTACAACAGCGTATTGCCAATTGTGTTGTGTTGTTGTTGTTGTTTCTGTTACATATATATATATACAACTGCAAGCATAGCACAACGCAGTAGGTCAGTCTCATTGTGCAAGTTTGTTGTCCTTTGCTGTCTTTGTCAGCAGCAGCAACAGCAGCAGCAGCAGCAAAAGCTATGCGTAGATTTGCGCAATGTGCATAAAAGTGCACAGTGCTGCATAAAAGCGCACGCCTACGCTGCTGCGCTTGCAATTGTGCTGCGGCTGTGACTGTGACTGTGCCACTGCAATTGTCAGCAGTCTGCAAGTCGGCTGCAATAAAATGAAAAAGTCTAAAATTAAATCATATGGCAGTTAACGGGCAAATGGCAACAATGGCAGCTACAGTGCCAGCCAAGTAGCATGTAACAGCGCAGCAGTATATAAATGCGCGACTATAAATATATTTATATGTATACATATATATAAAATTATATATATATATATGCGCATAGTAGATTATAGCCGGCAGGGATTGGCTGCTGCTGCTGCGGCTGCTGTCTGCGACACGTACATGCGCAAGTACAAGGACGCACAATGATATTAAGGACAACAACAATCTCACTGCAGCAGCAGCAGCAGCAGCAGCAATGCTGTATGTTAACAGCATTAATGTTATATTCTATATGCCCACTGGGCAGCACTTTTATTTTATTTATTACGTTGCGGCTTCTTTTCCTTTTTTCTTCGCTGCGTTTGTCAGCCAGCAAACTTTGATTGTCCTTGCGTTGTTTTTAGTTATTTTATTATTTTTATGCTGCTTTGACTTTGCAGCATTGCTTTGCGGTTAGTTTGGACAGTCAGTTGCTCCATCCGGACCATGTTTAGCCACGCATAGACGCTGCCTGTCATATCGCGTGTATTTCCATATCCTGTGCGCTTTTAGTTAGCACGCTGCAAGGTCCTTTCGCAATGTGCAGCAGACAGGCAATGCCATTTGTGCTACTCAACAGACCCTAGCTCATGCCTTGGCAGTCTATAATGCAACCTGCTTTTGATTTATCATGACAGCCCTATATGCGAAACTGCGGCGTTTAAGTGGGATTGCCTTATCAGGCAGACTTTCAAGAGTTCACTCTGCCAAGCCATGGTGCCACTAAAAGGAATTCAAAGCTCTGCATTAAATTCGTTTATATAGTGTAAACATGGGCAGCATTAAGTGTTGCCATGCCTGCGACTTCGGCTAATCCGGTGCTGCTTATTTTGAGCTTTATCGTCTGCCAACTCATAGCCTTTGGGGCGATGTGCCCGCCGCCTTGTTATGCAAAACTGTGCCATTTGGCATAACACAAGCGAAATCCCTTTGAGTGGAACACCCTTCAGTGCTTAAAATAGACTAAGGCAATGCTGCGTGCACCTTGAACCCTGGCCCGGGGCATTAGTGTTTACAATTTATTAATGCCACTTGCACAATTTGTTTAAACAATGACTATTGCATATCATCATTTATATGGCACTTGCTGCCTAATACGCACATCCTTTGCGTTTAAACACATGCACACACGCACACACACACGCACATGTGCTGTTTGCCAATATCCTATTTTGTGGTTACGCATCAAATCGATATGGTAAACAGCACATACAAGTGTCGACGCCAGCAGGACGTCATGGCTGGCGCCTTTGCCATGTGTTGCTTGGTTGGCATGCTTTTGCGTTTGGGCCAATGTCATAAGCCTTGATGCCTTGATAGTTCGAAACCACAAAATGTTGAACAAACACTTTGCCACTTATGCGCATACAATAAACATAAATATATATATATATGTAAATACATATATATATATATATATGCCTTTATGCATGGCTATATCCACATGTGTATATGTCTATGTAGATTATTAGCTAAATATGTATGTGCAAAGCAATCGTATGCGCACAACTGTTACGCAAAACTATAAGAAAAACTAGAAAGGCAGGGGCTATAGATGGGCACACATGACTATAGAATACCCTGTACCCAATCCCAGAGTCAATAAATTTTCTTTGTTTGTTTTTCTTTGATATTTTTTATTAATTAGTAAAAGTAATTTTTCGGCCAATCATTCCTATTGGTTTTATTAGCATTACAGTCCGATGTGGGCTAAAGCTACTTTCACAATCTTTCTTCATGAAACTCTATTCAATGCTTTTTGCTTGTAGTTCAGATTGTCCCCATTGCATTCAGATTTGCTTCCACAGAATCGTTTCATCGTCTTCTTAGTCGTTCTCTAGTTCGACATCCTGGGTCTCTGAACAAGCCCATCATTCCCAGGCAGCTATATGTTCTATGGATTAGAAGTATCTTCGTGCCAAATTTAATGGCTTTGGGTCTAACTCTTTACGGACAGACGGACCTGGCTAGATCGATTTGTCTTTCGATATATATATTTTGTGGGATCTGCCCACTACATAGATTTGCACAACTTTAATATACCCTACAGCATTTTTTGGTACAGGGTATATAAATTACTGTAACATATATGTATATGCCTTATAGATAAAAAACAAGAAGCGCATATTTGCTGTAACAAAATGCTTTCACATAACTGCGCCAGAGTTGTAATTAAATGCATGTGATTGGCCATTGGCAGCGTAGATGGCATAAAAAACTTCAAAGCAGCCATTCAAAAATGTTGAAAATGATGATCAACTTAAATATGTACTTACGTCATAAGGCATATACATACATACATACGTACGTATGTGCAGCAAAATAAAGGGGGGAGAAAAATATGCGCAAAAAAACAAAAAAGAGAAGCATTTATGCTTGCCATAAAAAAAGAAAAGATAGAAAAATGAAACCACAAACCTTTCATAAGCAAGTGTGTCTACACACTGTGCCAATGCGTTTCGGTTGTGTAGACATTCTCCAATGTGCTGTCGTATTTGTGTGCTTAAATTGTCATTTACGTGTATCATGCCATTATTGTGACCCGAAAAATTCCTTTTTATTTCAACAACACACACCCGCACACACACCCGCACACACACACACACATACTTATATATACAGTAAACAACCCGTTTATAAAAACACAACAGGCACAGCCACAGCAGAACAGAACAGAGCAGAGCTGAGCAGAGCAAAGCAAAGCACAGCCATGTGCTGGCAACCGCTGGTCTGCCCACATACATTTGGGGCGGGCGGCATGGCCCTTTGCTATTACATTTTGTCTGCAGTTATTAAGCTTTTGTCTTTATAGGTTTTACAAAATGTTTTTCTGCTCTCAACAGACTCATTTGTATTGGCTAGTGTATGTCGTTAGTTGTTACTGTGCATATATGCCTATATCAGCACGTGCATGTTTCCCTCTGCCTGTGTGTGTGTGTGTGTGTGTGTGTGTGTGTGTGTGCGAGTAGTTTGTGGTTTTCTCGAGGTTTAAATGTTAAATAATTTGTGTGGCCTCGGATTAAGTCTATACAAGCATGGCTTATGATTGTGATCACAAAATATTTTCATAGTATTCTCCGTGTGTGTGTGTGTTGTTGTTGTTGTTGTTGTTGTTGTTGTTATTGTTGTATGCGGTTTTGTTACTTAATTGCCTTAAAGTGGATCAGTAGGATTTTCTAAAATTGCTCAATAAAATTTACATTTGGCGCTCAAAAGGTGCAACAACAACAACAACAACAACAACCACAATAATAATAACAACAATATGTTACAAATTTGAACATGCATTTATTGCAATAAGTTAGCAGTGTATGTTTATTATTTCACTGCACTGTTCTATGTTATAACATATGCACACATATGTAACGGCATATGGTAATAAATGTAAAATAGCCAAAGCAACAATTACCGAATAAAGCTTAAAATGTGTGCAAATTACATAAAAGCTACTTAATAAACAGCACAAATCTGTTTGGCTTTTGCTGCTGTGGCACAGCTGTGCATGCGCCTTAATAAAAAGTTATCTACATACATATTGTATGTAACATTTATACATGTGTTCATATTAGACGGCTAATGGCTGTGTGAGCAATGTAATCTGCGTGTAATAGCATTAATTGACATTTTTCTATTGTAGTGTGCAATTGCAGCCGCCTTGGCAACTTGGTAAACTCTGCTGTCGAACCCAGTAAGCCGCCTATTATTGCCTAGCACGGACTGACTGGGTATTTTAGCAGCAGTAGCCTTATATTAAAGAAAGAGCAACACACGCATGCATATATATTGCATATTCGAAGAGAGTGATGCTTATGAGCTGATCAAGCTATTGCCAAGAGTGACTTGCTTTGCTCTCTCGCTCGCGCTCTCCCGCTCTCTGGCTCAGTCTATTGATGAAGAATGCACACGAGTGCATAAAGCTTTTGTATAAGCCACTGATTGTTTGGTATAAGAGTGAACTAAATAACTTAGCAGTTTAGGCGGCAGCTGTTGCGTTTGCTCCCCCTCGTCTTTGGCTTGCTAAGTGTAAAGTGGTCCACAGTCTAAAGCAACGCAAAGTTCTAGCCACAGTATATGAACAGTATAATAGGATTACTTATACTATCATTATAACGTGTTGTTTTTCTCTTGAAACTTCGCTGCACTTTGCAACTATTCGCACATTAAATATTCTGTGGTGCGCAGTTGTCCACGCTGACTTTGCATAGTGGCCTTTGTTTGCTAGCCATATTGGGTTTTATGTTTTCTATGCATTGTATATCCCACAAGGTGCATGTTTGTGTAGGTTATACTTTGAGCCGTGGGCTACTTAATTTGATTATAGCTGCGCGCCTTTCAAATCGCACAAATTTAAATTTGAAATTTTGTTTTCCACTTGATTGCTAATAAAGGTTGGCTGCTAATTTGTACTGTTGCTTTAGTAAACAATGCCCTAAAAATGAAAATGACATTGATTAACATACACAAACCTAACGACACACTTACAAGCTTACAAATGAAAAAAGAAACAAAACAAAAACACAGAAAAGGAAATAAATAAAAAAAAAAAAAAAACAAACGAGAAAAAAAAAACGTGCCGCTTATTTTGGTAGCGCTGTGTAATGCGCGCCTCAAAGTGTGCTAAATTTATTTATTATCATTGTCAGCGGCAACGTCAACGGCAGCGTCATCATCATCGTATCCATCATCATCATCATCGTCATCGTCATCGTCATCGTCGTCGCCATTGTAAGGGCGCGAATGTCATTTACACAAGAGAACGCGTCAAGAGCTTTGCGCAACTTAACTGAATTGAACTAAACTGAACTGGAAGTCGTCAAAAGTGCGCGAGCTACATGCCACAAAATGACAAAACAAAACAAAACAAAAGCAAAACACGAAGCAGAAACTGTCGCAAACGCTTGATGCTAATGCATGTTGATATACGAATACATCCACAGCCACATCTTCACATCCACATCTACAGTCATAGCCGCAGCCACAGTCGCAGCATAGCATGGCATAGCATAGCAAAGCACAGTCAATGACACAATGGTAATGGCAACATGGTGGCAGCATTAGTCGCAGGCAGCAGTAGTGTTCTGCTCACTGACAGCAGCATAAGCAGCAGCAGCAGCAGCAGCAGCAGCAGCAGCATCAGCAGTGCACACTTTCGAACATAATCGAATCGCAAGACGCAAAAAACAAAAAAAAAAAAAAAAACAAAATGAAATGAAATAAAACGTAAGACAGCAAAATAATGCCAAGCAGGGCGGCAAGTGAAAAAATTGTTACGAAAATGTTTGCAAAGTAAACCAAAGCAAAAGCAGAGTAACAAAAGCAACAGCAACAGCAGCAGGCGGCAGGCAGCAGCAGGCAGCAGCGGCAGCAGACGCAGAAGTAATGTACGCATTAATTCCTCATTTAAATTCAGCGACGCGTACAACGCATTAGGTGGATTTTTGCTTCTTTTTTTCTCGCACTGTGCTGTTTTGCTGTGTGCTTTTTGTTGTTTTTTTTTTTTTTTTGGGTTTCGTTTTTTGTGTTTGCTGGCCTGGCCCCCCGCTACATTTGCCAGACACGTTGCGACAACGCAAAGATATAGCATACTTTTAGCTGCGATACTTCACTTTCAAGTGTTTTTCGATTACTTAAAAGCAAATTCAACGCTGCTGCTGCCGCCGCTGCCGCTGCCGCTGCTAAAGTTTTGTATATGACGACAACAACAATAACAACTTTGCTGACGAAGACGACAACGAAGGCAATGACGAAGACAACGACAACGAAGACGACGAAGACGAAGACGACGATGACAACGTTGACGAAGACGACGACGACCGCGACGACGACGCTGATGTTGACGAGGTTGCCACTAAAGCGAAAGTGATCATTTTGTTACTGACTGCAGCCACTTTGCTACGCAGTCGGCGTTTGCGTGGCTGCCTGCACACAACTATGCTTAAAAGCGCACAGTGCGTGTAGTTAGCTGGCAGTGTTTATTGTTGTAATTGTTGTTGTTGTTGTTGTTGTTGCTGTTATTTGTGCTCTTGTTGGTTTTTACGCTTGAGCAGCAGAAACTTTTTAAATTATCATAATGCCTGAAATTATGCAATGTTTTTTATATGTTCCTTTGCTGCCACTGCTTAAGTTTTATTCCATGTTGGTTTTGCTGTCATTGCTTTTGCTGTTGCTGTTGCTGTTGATATTGCCTTGCCTTTGTTTCTTTCACTCTTGCACTATACGCTGTGTCACTTGCTCTTGTTGTTTTGCACACTATAAGCGTATAATACGCCAAGTTAGTAAGTGGCATGCATAAGTCGGTTTTACTGTAGCAAAAAGGCTTACACAACGCAAATTGTAACTGATTTTATAGCGTTTTATTGTTAGTTATATGCAAGCATGCAAACACACACACATACATAGATAGATAGACATTGTGTACGCAATCAGTTGGATTTAGTTTACGCTTGCAATTTAAATTGCACAACTGCGACGGCTTTGCTGGGCCAGACAATGCCAGACACTGGCGACAAGCAAACAAAGTGCGAAACTGATAGTGCCAATAATAGGAAACACTACTCTTTTGCTCTTCCTTTCTCTTTCGCTATCTATCTCTCTCTCTCTATCTGCATCGCTATGTGGCTGCCTAACTGCCTAGCTTATACTAAATATATATATACATATACAATATATACAATATATATATTGTTGTTGTTGTTGTTGTTTTTGTATTGCTTTGATAGCCAGTTAGTTGTTATTGCCATTGTTATGACTTTCTTAACTGCCACTAATGCATTTCAAGTCAACAATAGCTACAACTGATTTGACACTTAAACTAGCAACACAACAAAGGACAGCAAGCACAAACACACACACACACACACACACACACACATACACATACATATGAATATAGTCACAGCTCAAGCAGCAACGAGCACGATTTACCGACAGGCAAGTAATCAACTAACAGCAGGAGTTAATTGACAACAATAGTTGCCACATGCACTAGAAATACTGACACACACACACACACACTCACACACATATACAGTCACATACTGTGCTACTTGGCATTAAAGCAAAGCACAGTGGCTGAGCAATATGTGCGACGTATGCATATATGTATATACACATATGTACATATGTATGTATGTAGATATGCAGCAATAATTTATGCATTTTGCTTGTCTATTAAATTTAACACTGATTTCGCTTTAAGGCGCAGCAGCAACAGCAACAACAGCAGCAGCAGTAGCGGCATACAAAAATTTAAAGACAATCGTGCCTAGTCGCATATAATGGCGCATTAAATGGCATAATGCGCTAAATGAAATAACAGCCAAGCAGCAGCGCACACTCGAAAATGCGGCGCATACCATAAGGATTAATGGCAGGCATGCGTACACACAAGGGTATGCTTTGCATGCCTATGCGCCCCTGCCCATGCCCGTGCCCCAGCAGATGCCTGTGCTCCTTGTCTGTGCCTATTTCTGTGCCCATGGCTGTGCCTCACGCCTACGCTTATGCTATTTCATTTCTGTGCGCTGCTAGGCTAGGCTATTCTACGCCTCGCTTTGCTAAGCTTTTGAAGTCAAACAGGCAGCAGGCAGGCAGACAGGCAGACTGGCAACCAGGCAGTCAGGCAGGCAGTTGTCGTGTAGCAAAAACCGCAGGAAGTGCCGCCTGCTGGCAGCTGCTAATGTCTTTCTAATATACATACATATATAAAATGACTAATGCCTGATGCCTTAATGCCTGGCAGCGACAAACAGACAGACAGACAGAGAGACAGAGAGACAGACCAACAGACAGTCAGCCCGTGCCTAGCTTTGACTACTTTTGCCTGCCACTGTCTTAATGGCAACAACAACGGGATTTCGCTTGCTCGCTTGCGGCTGTCCTGCCTGCCGCTGACTGCTAACAATTACACACATAATTAAATAAATATGCATATATGCGGCTATATACACATGCAAAGATTTCCAAGATTTTTTTTTCTTTGTCTCTTTTTTTGTATATATATATATATATATGTACTATATATATGCCTGCACATATTTACGTATGCCATCATTTGTGTTTTTGTATTTTTTGTTTTTTGGGTTTTTTGATTTTTCTTTTTTCGTAACTTGTTTATTGCCTCTCATGCCGTCATGCCGCTCTATATGTCTCCCGTTTGCATAATTTTCACTGCCATCCAACATTTTGTAGATTTTAATAAACATGCAGATAATTAAATTTAATCGCATGCGTTGCGCATTAGCAATGCCGCCTTCCGCCTTAACGCGCCAATGCCGCCTGATGACACACATTCACGCGCCGCGTAAAGCCAAACACGCGCGTCTAAAACGCACCAGCATTGTCTGCCGCATTAACAATAACCCCCACCAACCCACTCCTCTCGCCCAATGGCACATGGGAATTCGTTTGTTTAGTTTGCATGCGAACATTAAATGTACGCACGCTGCAGCCCTATGGGGGGCGCTTTATTCTGCAATTGCTAAATTTAATTTTGTATTTCACATGCGTAATGTTACACATATCGATATAAATATTTCATTGCATACTTTTGCGCGCAGCAAGTAAGCCAACATATGGCATGGCATGGCAGCATAGCAGCCAGCCAACTGTTGCCCACTTTTCTCTCTGCATGTGTGTGTGTGTGTATATGTGTATGTGTGTGTGTTAGCTACCTGCTGTGTTGTCTATTTAAAAATTTCCATTCAAATCGTTAGCATGCAGCGTTTGAAATTTCATATGCAAATTGGTCAGCATCACATTTATGCTCAAATACTTTGCATATTATGCATACCTTAATAAAAAAGTGGCTTTGTTTTGCAGCTCTGCTGTCTGTCATCATATGCACGTATGTTTATTTAATGTCTATTTGCATTGCTGTGCATCTGCAAAAATTGCCTAATCGCGCATTAATGGCAATACAATAGTTTCAATAGTTTATCAATTAAATTGAAAAAATTAAAAAAAGCTTAAGCTGGCCAACAAAACTCGAAAAAATATTTATTTAGTAAATCAAAATTATATAGTAAGTAATTTCAACTGAAAGTTGTGCATACAAAGTGTGCTAAATATATGGCCACGACTGAGCATGCTGATGTGCACTTAAATGTGCAAATCTGTATGCATAAATTATTTAGCTGCCATTAAATATAAGTTTTATGCGTAATTGTTTATGCGTCCATGTGCACATCAAAAATCAATGTAAATAATGCATAATTTCAGTTTTCTCTACCTGTCTACCTGTCCCTGATGCAATATAAAAAAAAAAAACAAAAAATTAAAAATTACAAAAATTTGCGCGCTTTAAGCGTTCACTAAAACTAAAAATGTTCACTTAAATAGTCAAAAGTTGCTAATTGTCCAAAATCAGCTGACTGCGTGCAGCTTAGCAATTTTTGTTGCTAAAAAATTTTGGAAAATTGAAGTGCCAAAAAAAAGTGCGCATTTTTTTTTTGTTTTAGTTTTTTGTTGATGTAATATGAAAAAGTTGGAAAATATGTTTTTTCTCTTTTGGTTTTTTTTTTGTTTTTTGCTTGCATACTATAAAGTTTCGAGTAGCCAATCGAAAGTACGCTGACTGTACTGTGAATTGTTTGCGATGTGTTGAACTTTTATTTTAATAATCTAATTCAAAGCAAGACAACAGGGCGCAAAATTGAGCAATTTCCGTTTTTTAATACAACAACAACAACAAAAAAAAACAACAACGAGAGCCGCAACAACAACAAAATATGAGCAAAAGAATTTCTATTAAATGCATAATATAGCAAAAGGCAAAGTACACACAGTTTTGCTGCTGCTTATTTATTCTAAAAGCAAAACGAAAACCCAAAAACAAAAAACAAAAACTTTTTTTTTTTTTCCTTTAGAATTTTGTTGCTTAGCCTTCCGGCAAGGCGTGTATAAATAATGATAGCAAAGGTCAATCTGTAACCTACAACAAAACTGAAAAAAAAACAACGCACGGGAAAAATAAAAAAAAAACAACCTAGAAAGACAATACAAAGCAAATAGCAGAAACAAAAAAAGAGAAGAAAAAAGTATTAAAATAAATATAATTTTCACGTAACTTCTTTTGACTTTTTAATAACGTAGAAAACTTTCAGCAATGCTGCTAAGTGCAATACATAAACTAAAAGCGAAGCAAAGTGCAAAACAAAAGCACGAAAACAGAGCTCTCGAGAACGGAAATGAAACCACAATTTAATATCAAAATAAACGTATATAAACAAAAAACACAAAAATACAAAACAAAAAAAAGAAATCACAAAAAAAAAAAATACCAAAAACCAAAAAAATGCGAAAAAAAAAACAAAGAAACGAAAAAAACAGACAAGACGGAAATGAGGATTTTTATGGTGTTAACTTTTCGCTTTTTCAGTTGAGTTGAGTTCAGTTTTATGTGAGTTCACTGTTGTCACATTCTTGTTTTCATTTTTGTCTTGCACATAAATTGCCGACAGCTTTGCCGCTTGTAATGCTTAATGGACCTGCGTACTACACTGCGTGTCTGCATGTGCGTGTGTGTGTGTGTGTGTGTGTGTGTGCAAGTCTGTCTAAGCAAGAAACCATAAATTTCTAGTTAGCACAAATGTGCAAAATTTCTGCTATTATTATTATTTTTTTTTTTTTTGCTGTTTATTTTTTGTTTTATTTTTTTTTTCTATATTTGTGCGTTTTGCTTTAGAATGTGTACATTAAGGCGCAAAAACTTTGTGACACACATATACGCCATTGACAGCAGCATTTGGTCCTTTATGTATTTTTTCTTTGTGTTTTTTGTTTTTGTTTTATGTTATGTGTGATTGCGCAAAAAACTTTTTGATAAGCATAATTATGTTGATTGTCTGCCATGTACATGTGTGTCGCAGCCATTAGGCTAAGTGCAATTGTAATGTCTTGCCTAAGCGCATAGCAATTGCTTTTAATTTTATAAAAAATTACACACAGTTTGCTTTTGTTTTTTCTGCCTTTAAAATCTTTAAAAAACAAAAAATACTAACAACCAAAAAGGCAACTAAAATATCTTTAATTAAGTTATGTCCGTCAGATAGTTAGCAAATAATTTTGCAGTCACAAATACAACTGACAATTTCGAATAACAAAATTTTATAGCATACTTTTAGCAGCCAGCAAAAATTAATTCAGAGATAAATTGCCTACGGCTAAAATCATCATTGTGCGCAAATTATTCGACGTGTATTGCATTGAGCAATAAATAATGAAAAACATAACAAAAAGCAAAGAAAGAAAAAAAAAATGAAACAAACACACAAACTTTAATTAAAAATGTGATTTTACGCGCGCAAGTGGCATTTTGTTTAGGCACGCACAAGCAGGCACACACACTCACGCACGCAGGCGCGTACTCATCATGCACTTGCTATGATGCTACATTTATGAAAAGCAATCAACGAAATTAATTATAAGCAATTTGTTATGATTACAATAAATGCGCAATAATAATAATGACAACAACTACAAGAGCCAATAGCAACAATAACAACAACAACAACCACAATAGTCATTACATTTCAATAACAAATTTACTAGCGCCACAGCGCACTTGTGCTAGCAACAGCAACAACAATAACAAACAGTGCTAAATGAAATACGCGGGTAAATGCAAAAGTAAACGAACCCAACAAAGCAGCAGCAAACACAGAAACAAAATATTCTTCTCACTTGGCTTAGTTTGCTTGCGTACAGTTTTAGCAGCATTGCTGCTTAGTTTTGTTACACTCTGCATATGCATATCAAACTGCATATGTGGCTTTGATTGCGCTGTCAGCTGAAGTTGCAAACTTTAGCAACTACCCACGCTATATACGACGTGTCTATATGCATGTAATATTGTTTGGAGTTAATTTTCGCTTAGAGCATTATAATTTGCTTTGTTTGATTGTTGTTTTTATTGTTCTATGCAATTTCAAACCGCAGGCATGTAGCTCATATTTGGGCATTTATTATTTTAAAGCTTATGACAGCAATGCCTAAGCAAACAAAACTAATTAGCATAAACGTCAAAAAACAACAACAACAATACCAGAAACAAGAAAAACAAAAACAATAATGAGCAAACACTTGATATGCTGTTATCTGCTTAACTACATTTACTGTAATTTACTTTGTAGTGGCAAATACACACACATACACACACACACACGCACACAAACACACACACACATAGAGAGACAGAACATAAAGCTTAGCAAAATTAAGCACTAATAAATATATCAGAAAAAAACTTTAGCAACATTAATCAATAAGTGTATGCTACGTGCTGGCTACACTGTACCTGGCACAGCTCAGCTAATCCGGCTTGATTTGCTATACACCGCACACACACACACACACACCCATACGCAATGAAAATAACAG
This sequence comes from Stegana nigrithorax, assembly GCA_037044495.1. Lineage (NCBI taxonomy): Eukaryota > Metazoa > Arthropoda > Insecta > Diptera > Drosophilidae > Stegana > Stegana nigrithorax. The sequence goes on along the minus strand of JBAMBQ010005089.1, from coordinate 7,590 downwards.
CATGGCAACAGAAAATAACAAAGACAAAAGCAATTCATAAATCAAAGTCCATTTTTCTGATAGCATAACTTTTGCATGCAAAAGCAGCGGCAACAGCAATATATCAAAATGCTTAGCGAAATGCTGCCTTCCCGTTACATATTTTTGTTATTCTTTTTTATTTTTTTCTTTTTTAATTTTTTTGGCGCATGCTTTGGCTTTAACAAAAAAAAAAAAAAAAAAAAAAAACATTTTTTATATCGAATTTTGTTGCTTTTGTTTCAAAGCCACGCACATATACACAAAATACTTTGTTGACGCCGTGCAATTGGGTTTGCTTTCTTTTTTTTGTTTTTTCTTTGTTCTGTTTTGACTTTGCATACTTTTAAGCATAAGCCAAAAAAAAAAAAATATAATAATTCAAAGCAGCAGCAGCAGCAGCAGCATAAAGCAGTTGAAAAATTAGCAGGGCGCATAGCGGAAATACGCAACAAAAATGGTTTGTTAAGTGCCAGGAAATGTAACAGGAAAATGGAAAATAAATGCAGCCACACATTAATCATCACACTTGAATGAAATTGCTGCTCTCAACTCGCTGTTCACTGTTCGCTGTTTGCTGTTCGCTGCCTGCTGCTCTATGCTCTGATTCATATGCCATTATAGTTTTGTCTGCTTTTGCGCTATAAATCGCCACAACACACACACACACACACACACACACACACACGCACATGGCCAGCGCTTGTTTGCATTTTTTTTAATCTTCATTGTTGTTGTTGTTGTTATTGTTGTTATTGTTGTTGTTATTGCATTCATATTGCATGTGTGTTTAATTTTGTCTGCTGTTCGATTTCTTCAGCACTTGGCGCGCTTAGTTTTCAATACTCAAATAGCGCAGACAGACTGCGCGCGCGCTCCCAGTGTTGCAAAATTTATGTCTGCCAATTATTTTTTTGATACAACACTTAAAGTGATTTAGCGGCGATACGTTTGCTGTATTTGCTCATTATGTACATATATCAAATGGCAAATGCTTAATGCGTTTCTCTGCTGCTGCTGCTGTTGCTGCTTCAGCTGCTGCTGCTATGCATAAGCATGAGCATATTATGTGCAGCAAATGTGCACAGAGTCAAAAGTTAAGTAGATTATTACATAAGTACAACTTACATATAACGAATTTCTAGGCTATCCAAAGAGAAGCAAAAAAAAAAAATTCATTATATGGCAAAATTGTTCAAAATGCATAAATTTGCTGTCATAATTCATAAATGTTTCAAATCTTTGGCATTTTAGGCCAAACTTCAGAATATGCAAATTGACAAAGAGAAAAAAAAACAAAAAAAAAAGGAAAACTACGTTAACAGCATGTACAAGAATACTTAAACATATAGACAGTGTAAAAATGACTAACAATATGCATGGCGACTGTACAAAATGTGTGTTAAAGCGAGGGAATGCAACAAAGGACAACAAAGGGTCAATTATTGCCTGCATGCTGAAGTCTAAGGCTGCGCTAATGCTTGGCTAAGCATAACAGCGGCTGCTGACTGTTAACTTAACATGCTGTTAAGCGCTGCCGCTGTTAAAGCTATAAGCGAATTAGGCAAAAACTATTGTTGCTGTCGCCTAATGTTGCTGCTAATCAAATGGCAGCAGCATAAGTGCCAGCAGCAAAGTGTTTGATGTTTATGTGCTGCGTCAATATATAAATACTCCCCCCTACACAAAAAAAAAAACAAAAAAAACAACTTAAGTGCAGTTGTTAAAAACGCAAAAATAAATATAAAAAAAAAAAAAAATATAGAAAAAAAAATAAATAACGAGGAAAAAAAAAAGAAATTACAGTTGCGCTTATGTCGCTGGCAAATACGTGACATGCGCGTGCAAGAAGACAAAAGCAAAAAGTTTATTATACATATGCGTAAATGCATGTGCGTGTGTGTATGTGAGTGTGTGTGTGTGTGTGTATATACGGTAATACAAACTGTCACGCGTGTCATGTTTGCGACATTTGTCAAAGGAGAAATTACTTAATCGTTTTAGCTGCAAACGCGCAAAGTGTTCTGCTACGCTTCAGCCCCACACCGCACCACACCGCACCGCACCGTTCCGCAACGAAGCTGACAACTTTGGTAATAAAAACTTTTTCGGCACTTTTATTTCAGTTTTGTTTGCATTTTTGCTTTACACTGCCTCTACTCTGCCTCGCTCCCCCTGCCCACTGCCCTTCGCCTACTTTGCCTTTGCTTTTGCTTTCGCTTTTGCTTGCTTGTCTTGCTGCTGTCTTCATTGATGCCAGAAGATTTGCAAGCCATGCCGAGTGCCATACGTGCATATGCCGCTGCCTGACTGTGCCTTTGCCGCTGTGCATGTGTTTGTGTGTATAATATCAAAGTTTTGCCTTTTGTTGTTGTTGCTTTTGTATTTGTATTTTTGTACTTGTGCTGTAATTTAAGCTATGCTCATTAACAACAGCTGCACATGCGCATAATTTTGCTCCAATAATTCAGTGTCACAAAAATGTTTTGTTTTTGTCTACATTTTCGTAGCGTACCTTGTGTGTGTTGCATGCTTTTAGGCGTATAATGTCTTGCATGCAACAACACGAATACATGAGCATAACATGCAAAATGCCATGCAACGCCCAAAAGTATGCAAAAGTAGCAATTTTTAGACCTTTGCCCCGTTGTTGCTGCTGCTCCTACTGCTGCTGCTGTGCATTTTCCATATTAAATTGATTTCCCTCGTGCCTGTGTAAAACGGCAAAGAGGCGTCACGTGGCAGCCGCCTGCAGTTGTGCCTTGTATCGTTTGTGTGCGTGTACGTGTTTGTGTGTGTGTGTGTGTGTGTGTGTGTGCGTGCGTGTTTGTTTACCGTTTGTTTGTGCACATGTTTGTTCATGTCTGTCAACCTTGTAAATGTGCACAAGAACTCAGCCTCTTCTGTTACTTGCACATACTACAAAGCATCGTCGATGCTGCTCAGCTCTGCTCTGCTCTGCTTTGCTGGCAACTGAGTAGGAAGGCATATGGCAGCAAATGCCTGCAGCATGTTGCAGTATTCAAATTAGCCACACACTGTGCAACCGCCTGTAAAGTCAAAGTGGCTTTGACCGTTATAACGGCAACTTGCCTGTCTGCCTGCCTGTCTGCCTGCCTCTCTCTGTCTCTCTGTCTGTCTGCCTATTCAACTGTCTGTCCGTATGTGCGTTTGTCTGTGTACATGCCGCATGCCATGTGCAAAGTGACTACACAAGTGTCTTCATATATATTATAATTAATGTACATGGCTCTGCGTGCAATGACTAAGCAGACATTTGTGCGCTTCTAAGTATGCAATGGCCAATCAAGCGTAGCGCGCAATAAATTGTATTATAACAAAGAAATAAAAATAAAGAATGCTTTGTCTCTAATTGCGTGGGTAGTTTCAACAGCAAACACAGACGCAAACAAAGCTGCATGCATTTGTTTCGACAAAATACATATATATATATATTCCCGTACTATATAATCGATTACTATGCGGTATAAACGGCATGCGGCATATGTACGAAATACTGAGTACTACATAATGTATATACATATATTGCATATATATAAGTTGCCGACACTAGAGCATGGTCAGCTTTTACTCAGTTTGTTTACTTTCGTTGCCGCCCTCGCAGTGGCTGCCATTTATTGCATAGCACAGACAGCCTACACAACTGCCCCTGGGGCTGCTACTAAATTATGCGTTAAATGTGCTTTTAAATTCTTAAGTTGTTTAAATAATTTCGCATATTAACGTCCTTTGTCGGGCAGGAAGCCATAACCATAAAGCAGCAGGCATACACGGTACATTAATGTGGCCTTGGACACATCTACGCAAAGCGCACAAATGCCTTTAATTTGTTAATGGATGATAAACAAAATAGCATAAAGTTTCTATTCTTCTTCTTCTTCTTTCACGTCTTCTTCATCATATATAATATTATAATTATAAAATATGCAAAAAAAATTTATGAAATTTTTGTTTCTGTTTCTGTTCTCATTGCAGACTTGCTATGAGCTGGAACGCTATCTGCGCGATGAGCCGAAATTGCAATCGTATAAGAAAATGCATAGCGAATTAGACACAGCCTGGGACATTTTCTCCACACCCGCACGCATATTTGAAGAGCTTAAAATCAAAGAGCAGCATCTGGATGCAATATCGACGACCAGTTCGGTGTCGTCGACCTGTTCGGGCATATCCTGGGACAGCAACGGCTCGCAGGCGCTCAGCTGTTCGGTGTTGGTTAAGCGCGAACGCATCGACGAGGACGACGAGGATGCTGGCCACTCTGATTCGTGTGAGGATAAGCTAGCGTCGGTGTATGCTGTGCCACCGTTGGCCATATCGCCAAATCCGAGCATAAGCAGTGCCAATGGCAATGTCACACCGACCAGCAATACGATAACAACAACAACAACATCAGCAGCTGCAGCCGCTGCTGCCGCCGCCGCCGCATCAGCAACAACTGCACAACATTTAATCAACTCAAAGAAGGCCATCAAATATTGCATGATAACAACAGCAGCTGCAGCAGCAACTAAGGGCAACAATCAACAGCATATGCATAACAACAACAACAACAACAATAATAATAACAACAGCAACAACAACAACAACAGCAACAGCATCAACAGTGTACATGACTATCTGCTGCCCACATTGACACCGCCATCATCGCCAGAATCCAATCGCACCGGGCAGCAGCAGCGACAGCAGCAGCAGCAGCAACAGCATGCTCAGCATATTGCTGCCAATGAGCTGGCATTGCTAATACAACAGCAGCAACAGCAGCAGCAGCAGCAACAACAACAGTTGCTAAACCAAACACAGCAGCAACAACAACAACAGCAACTAACATCACCAACAGCCGCCATCTTGCGTTTTGCGAGCAATGCAAATGTTGCACCGACTGCCACAATTGTGGCCAATAGCAAGAATGCCCCATTGGCACATCAAACACATACAGCAACAACGGCAACAGTTCCTTTGCAACAACAGCAACAACAACAACAGCAGCAACAGCAGCAGGCAAATCTGACCGTGCAACATCTCAATTTGCAGGCCGCGAACAGCAATGAGAATCAGCAACTTACTCAGCAGCAGCAGCAGCAGCAGGTCAACAATAGCAGCAACAATAATAGCAACAACAACAACAATAACAATAGCAACAACAACAATAACATTCCACGCAGCACAATCGTGCGCTTGACAACAGCAAGTGGCAAACAGAGCACAACCGGCATCAGCCTGGCACGCGTCTTGCAAATGCAAAACAATGGCAGCGGGAATGTTGCTGCAGCTGTGCTTAGTGCAGCAGCAAATGCCAATGTGCAGCAGCAACAGCAACAGCAGCAGCCACAACAACAACAACAACAATCGACGCCAGTTGCCACACAAATTGCACAACGTGGCACACAGATGCAGAACCCACAAGTGACAACATGTAAGTAGAAAATGCAAAATCAAAAAAAAAAAAAAAAAAAAAAAGAAAAGAAAATCAACAGCATCATGACAATGCCAACGTTCTAATATCACGTATATGCGTATGCGTTCTACCGTTACAGTGACTACCAAAAATAACCATGCCCGCCAAAGTGAACACAGTCCGGATGCCAAGCGTAGAATACACAAATGCCAATTTCTCGGCTGCAAAAAGGTCTACACCAAGAGTTCGCATTTAAAGGCGCATCAGCGCACGCATACAGGTACGTAATCCCCATATGCGAGGGTAGTTCTATAAGTTACGCACACTAAGCCCAGAATAGTATTGTATTTGAAAACAGAAAAAACAAAAATAAATTAAAGAATTATTTGCAAGATTTCTGTGCATAAAATTGAACACAGTATATAACTGATTGGGAGATCTATATTATTTTAGTTTCAAAATGAGAATACTAAACTTTAAAATGATATTAGACATAAACATCAATATGAGAATAATAAATTTCAGTATGAGAATAGGTCCACAAAGTAGAAGTAGAAACTTAGTAGCAGACTAAAGCAGAGTATAAAACTGCAGCTGTTTGTTTGCTTAGCGCAAACTAATTTTTTTCTCCCATAAGTTCTTGACTTTATGTCAGACACAAGCGTCGGGTATTGCTGCTGCTACCCACGCATGTGTGCCAGGCCCAAACAAAAATATGCAAAACCAGTCAGCGTGACAGCGACTATAAGCAAAGGAACGTTGCTGGCTGGCCACTTTAAAATATGTTAAGTCAATTGAGCTGACGTACGTGCGCCAATTTTAAGCAAATGTCTAAGGACTCTAAGGGCAGGATGACTGCTAAAAATATTTGCAATCAGATATGTACATTTCAACAGCTTAAATGCGCTCAAGAGCTTAAAGTTCTAATCAAGAACACAGAAATCAATTAAAAGTAACAAAAATTAAGCTCTAGCTTAGCTGGGCAAGGATTGGCTGGATTAATCCTTTTGGCAAAAGTCAATGACGCAACGTTTGCTCAGCATTGTAAGCCTTAATGTGTATTGCATAAGACATTTATAGCTAACGGTAAACAGCAGCACACGTGCAACAATTTGCTGCTGTACACAAATTCAATATCCTTTATTTATCTAAGAAGCACGTGTTCGTGTGTATGTGTGTGTGTGCTTGTATGTATATGTGACAACCTTAACTGCGCCTGCCTTTTGCTGCTACACTTCCTATTTGCTTTTATGTGCGCCTTTGTGCCTTTATGTGCTTTGTTTACAGTGACCTTTAATTGTTTGCTTATAAGTACAGTAAACTCACATTAACGTGCACTATGCAAGTTGCCGTCTTAGATGCTTGACTGCATTCTAAAGCGGCTCGGGTACTTCTGGGCTAAACTTTTATTACCTTTAATGCTGGGCTGACTAGTGGCATGAATCTGATTGACTATGGCTGCTGCAGCCTTAGCCTGCGTACACTGTCAACTCTGCCTTTAACAGACACTTAGCAATAGAAATGTTTGCTAGTCTGCTTTTGCAGCATGAGCTTACTAACTTCTTGGCTGCAATACTTGCTCTTGCAGCAGAGTCAATACATGCAATCTATGCATTGTCCAATATAGCGCGCGTTCACTGTAGTATGAAATTCTATTTTGCTAATGTTTTATTATAACTTATGCTGCAGCTAATTGAACGTATGCGCGTTACCCTTTATTTTCATTTTTTGTTATGTTTTTCTTTATCAACTTTCACTTTCACTTGCACTTTGGCTTCGGCTTTGGCCTTAAACGTTGCTAATTACAATAACAATTTGAAGTTTCAATATTCGTTAAATACTTTAGGCAATTGTTTGTACTTTACATAAAGTTTTGTTTATTTTTACAACAACATGCCACAGCAACACCAAAACCAACAACAACAGCAATAACAATTCAATTAATTTTTGCCAAAAAGTTGCTCACTAATACTCATAATAAACTTTGCAGTTGATCTTGCTTAAAAAAATAAGTTTGAGAAAATTGAAAGCACTTCAAGCAAAATAAGATAAACAAATAAAAAAAAAAAAAAAAAAAAGGAAACAAAAAAAAAAGCATTACAACAAAAAAGAAACAGGAAAAAAAAAAAACAAAAGTGAAAATTAATAAAGTA
>JBAMBQ010005088.1:0-32693 GCA_037044495.1 Stegana nigrithorax | reverse complement strand
AAAACAACAACAAAAAATTAAATGAAATACAAAAAAAATAAAATGAAAACTACACACTACTACATATGCAACTATGCATCTATGCATGTATGTATGTACATGTGTATATGTGCATTGTGCATGTAAATATTTTGCAGTGAGTTTTTTTTTTTTGTCATGCAGTTTTCTTATTACTGCTGCGACGGAAAGTAATCGGCTGTCATTTGACAGCTGTCAAGTAGTTAGCTTTTATACATAAACGTATAAAGCATGGTTTGTTTTTTTCTTTTTTTTTTTTTTGCTTAAATTTAAGCTTAAGTTTTGCCATTTTATATTTATAAAAAAACAAAACACAAAAACTTTAATACGCAAGCAAAGCTATTGCATTCATAATCATTTTCTGGTTATAATAATCTATCGGAAACTATTGTGTGCTCTATAATTTAAAACATTTTGGCTGCTTTTTTTTGTGTTTTTGTTTCGAAGCTGTCTATTGATTGTCTACTTGTTGCCATATTAATGAGGTGCAAACACAGGCATCAAACGCTATGACGACTTTGGCTATCATATTTGTTTTTATGTTATGTTTGCATGTATATATATATATATGTGTGTGTGTGTACGTATGTAAGTGCCTACTACTGCTTAAAATGTTTTTAAAAGCTAAAATTAGCTCTTTTTGTTTTTTTTTTTGTTTTTAAATGAAATGGTTTATAATATGTATATGCAAATATATTTTAAGCGTTAATTTATTAAAATATTTAAATTACAAGCAAAACTAAAACAAAGCGAAACAGCAACAATAACAAGAAAATAAATCTAACAAAAATTATGCTAAAACTCTTGGCGCCAGCTATAAAAACCTTTAAAAAATATATATATATAGAAAATAAATGAATAAACAAAAAAAAAAAAACAAAAAAAAGAAGAACTGTATATTGCTTCGCATAAGAAATATTTAATGCTGGACAAAAAACAAATGCGTGCTAACCAAAATGCAAATCCCTTAAGTGCAAAATGTAGCAACATGAAACGCTGGACACATACATACATACATACACATGGAAAAAAATGAAAATAAAATAAAACAAAAAATAAATAAACTTGGCGACAAACTTGAAATTAAATTTAAAATTCACGTGCGGCAGTTTCGTGTTTTTTTTTTTGTTTTTTTTTTTTTTTTTGTTTTTGCGCGCTCATATTGGAATTTGTAAGCGGCTGCTGCCTTAATTGTCAATTGTTGTTCTTTAATGCTTGTGCACATTGCTGGCGTTGTTGTTGTTGTTGTTGTATTTAACTGATAGCAGCGAAAAAAGCAACTGTTGCCAACGTCTACACTTTTTTTTTTCAGCTTTTTTGTTAATTTTTATTTTGTTTTTCGTAAAGAATTTTTTGATTTCTTTTTTTTTTTTTTCAACATACGACATTGGCGCCGGTTTTATTTGCGTGCGAAAATTTATTGTTTGATAAAAAAAAGTGCAAAAAATTGCAACAAAATTACATAAAATAACACATATAATATGTAAGCCAATTAAATACAACAACAATAAAAACCACAATTAAAACACAAGCAATAAAAGCAGACAAAAGAAATAAAAATTAAATAAAAAAACTAGTGCACGAATTTACGCGCAATAGACTAAAAAATTCGAAGCAAAAGAAAAAAAAAACAGACAACTTAAAACAACAAAATATGCATACGAAAGCAAGTCATAAAACAAGAAGACAACAAGCGACAGCAATAACAATAGCAACAACGAAAACGACAACGAGAACGAGAACGCCAGCGACAACGCCAACAATAACAATAACAACAGCAACAGCAACAGCAACAATGATAATGACATAGGCAACGGCAACAACAGTGGCAACGACAGCGGCAACAACGGCAACAATGTCAGTGACAGACACAGCGACAGCGAGCAGTTCATGCTGCTGATAATAAATAATTTAAAGAAATGCCAAAAGCAAATATTTGCAAATGCAGCAATAATTTTTATTTTTATTATTATTGTTATTCTGCTTATTTTTGTTTATGCGCAGTTGTTTGTTGTTGCTGCTGCTGCTGCTACTGTGTTTTGAAGCCAGCCTCTCTTCTTGAGCTTTGAGCCTTTGCGTACGCATGCAAAATGGGTTAACGAGCATTTGCGTCAATTTATGTCTAGGCTAATGTCTAAGCCCAAAAAAAAAGAAAACAAAATAACGCGAGGCCGGCACAAAACTAAGATAAAACGTAAATACAAATGCAAACAAGCATCGTATGAAAAAAAAAAAAAAAAATAAAACAACATTAGAAGAACTAAGCCAAGTCGCATGTTGCCTGGTCTCGTAGCAACTTTCACATGTCGTTTGCAGCCCTGTATTGTATGTAAGTTGAGTGAGTTGCTTGCTTAAAATTTCACAGTTTCGCTCGCAACACATGGATACATAATAGAACATGCACAAGATCGCATACTAAATTGCACACACGTTTATGGTATGTATATGCATAAATTTCTAGTCTTGAAGCTGGAAGCCTCGTATGCGTGTCAACATGTTGCATGCAGTTAAATAAGCGACTCTCAGCAACAATGTTGTCACTGGATCATGCGCTCAATGTTGCTGTTATGCTGTTATGTTGCTGGATGCCATTTATGTATGTATGTATGTTTGTGTGTGCATTATTTGGGTGTTCGGCTAAAATTATGAGCTGACATTATGAAAACAAACAAAATCAACAAGACAAAAGAAAAGTAAAGCAGAATGAAATGAAAAAAAAAATAAAAAAAAGAGGCAAAATAACACACGGACACAATGATGTGCAATGAAATAATTTAAGTAAGAAGACAAACAAGCAGCGCTTGTACGACGGACGACTCCGTAAGTGAGTAATTTATTTGCACGAAATTTAGGTACATGCGCCAGCATGCAATGTGCAAGAAACGTGCGGCATACTAAGGCTGTGCTATTTGCACTTGACAAGGTGTTAAAATTCAAAAAATGCGCAGCAATGTGCAAAAATGCAGCAACAATTTGTGTGTTTGCTTGTTTTTAGCAGCCGACGTTGTTGTGCTCGGTGCTGTTGTTGTTGTTGACGTTGGCGTTATAGTCATATATAAGTATATTTGCATGTTCATACAGATGTGTTTACATATACATACATGCATACAAACATATGTACATATGTACATGGATAAGCAAAAATATAATTTTTAGTGGGCGTGTGTAAATAAATGCACACAAATAGATTATTATTTTTATTATTGTTATTACAAACAATTCATCGTTGTTGTTGTTGTTGAATAATATACATAAAAGTGCATTTTACTGGCGCCGAAGCACAGCAGCAATAATAATAATAAAAAGTAACAACAACAACAAGTGTAAGCATGTCACTTGCAGTAATGCCCGTGTAATAAAAATGAAAAAATTGAATTAAATTAAATAAAAAGAAAATGACAACACAATAACAACATTCACTCATACACAGATTGAAGCAACAAAACCAAAACCAAAACAAAAAAAACAAAAAAACAAAGCAAAACAAATTGAAATAACAAGCAATATATACGTATGTGAATATAAAAATAGATAAATAAATCCAATTGCCTACAACGAAATTCATACAGGAATAAATGTGCCAATTGCGCGCATTACGTGCATAATAGCCACTGAGGCGCGTGTGCGTGCGAGCGAGACGGCTGCCATTAGACAAACAAAATGCTTTTAATCGTTTTTAAATTACGCAAATAAAATCGTCAGAACAACAAGAAAATAAGCAGCCACAGCACAAAGGCACAACAATCGAAGAAAACAGAATCCATTCGAAAGACATGCAAAGTAATAAATAAACAGAAAATAAAACAAAAATTGCATATAAAAATGCGCAAGCAAATCTAAAGGCAAATACAAAAATTAACAAGCGATTTTTTGAAACAAAAAAAGAAAAAGAAAACAAATGAAATTCAAAATTAAAAATCAATTAAATTAAATTCTAATTGGTTCTTGTTACATTTCATTTTCTATTGTTTTTTTGCTACTCCTAGTTGCATTTTTTATTTGGGCTTGCGATGCAAAAAAAAAAAAAAAAAACAAATAAAAAAACAAACAAGTAATGTAAGCAAAAGCAATACTAAATGCATACATACATATGTATGTATATATATACTATAAAACGGCAATAGCAATAGCAATAACAAAAATGGAAAAACGGAACTCCAAACGGAAGTTGCAAAGCATAAATAAATAAAGCGAACGCATGCATAAAATGGCAAACTTTGTTGTTTTTAGACGAAAAACAAAAACAAACGCGTATAAGCGCGAATAATCTGTGAATGAATGAATGAATGAACGTGCGAGTTAACGTATATACATGTGTGTGTGTGTGTGTGTATGCAAGTAGGCAAGCCTGGTTGGCTGTACAATTAGATGAGCTCGTATTGTTTGCATGAATGCAAGGTTGCAGTTGTGGCAGTGCGTGACTTTATTCTCGTTGGCAAAATCAAAACCAATTGCACGCGACAACGAATGCAGACACAGCCTACAGCATATACGAATAAATACATACATACATACATACAAACATACATGCATAGGGATAAAAGGCATTTTTTTGTAAGTCGTTAAAGCATCAAAAATTTTTAACTACATAAAAAACACACTTTGCAGAACAAATGATGTCATTAACGGAACACTGCACAATGAGAGCATTGGCAATAATAGTGACAGTTACTTAGCTCTCATAAAATGTAAAGCATTGCAACAACAAACCATGGCAGCACTCCTTACGCTCAATTCAACATAGTCAGCACTCTCTTGCATATATTTTAAACGTATTTCCGTTTGTCGCTTCCCCACGATTCGTTCAATTGACGCAACTCTTTGAGAGTGGCTTTGTTGTTGTTACCTTAACCGCTTTAGACTAGTTACGAATAATTGCTTAAAATAGTTTTGTATCAAAGCGAATATATCTTAACGTAAAGTGCTGATACTTTCTGCAAAAAGTTATACTCATAATTACTTTAAAATATCTGGATGTAATGATTTATTTATTTGTTACATTTTTTCTGCTTTCTCTATGGCAGATCTTAGCCTTAGTCCTAAGGACTGCACTCGTACCGCCAACACTACCGTGTGAGCAAATGCGTTTGTGCCTGCCTGCCTCCCCTTGGGAGAACATCTTTTGTTAACAACAAGAGTGCAAAAACAGTGTGGAGCAACGTCGAAACCAAAACAAACCAAACCAAGTCAAATACAAAAAAAAAAAAAAAAGAGTGTTCATATATGCATACGCATGTATACATATGTATGGATGTATATACTATATGCTGAGCACTATGCCAGTAGAAGGCAACTCTGCGAGGCGCGCATGTGTGCTAGATAAAGTCTATGACTTCAAGGCGTATGCTAAAAAGATTTGCGGATGCCGCGCATTGTTTTTGTTGTTGTTGCTATTGTTGCGCTTCCTTTTGTTCTTGTAGTTGTTGTTGTCATGAGAGCTGTTTCAGCTTATACGAGTACATGTATGTATGTATGTATGTATGTAAGTATGTACAAGTACGAATTGCTATGAAAAGTCTTTGCTTATGCGCTACGTTTATTTATTATTTTTTGTTGTATGTCGTTTTTGTTCTTGTTGTCGTTGTTGTTGCAGCGATACTTTGCTTTAACGTATTCTTACTTGACAGCAACAATACCAGCAACCACAATACCAGCAACATAATCATCATGTTCATCTTCATCATCATCATTATCATCTGCTGCTGATGCTGCTGCCGCTGCTGTTTGCCTTTTTTGTGCTTGGCTTTTATGTTTTTGCTCTTGCTGTTCTTGCTGCTGCTGCTGCTGTTGTTGTTGTCTTTTGCGTTTATCTTTTTTTGTCTTTTGCACAGATTTGATTGTCTCGTGTAGTTTTTCCTTTTAGCACGTTGAATAATTTGCTAAACAGTCGCGTTAAAAAATCAGGCAAACTATGCGCACAAATATGCGAACAGGCAGCGAAGCAGTTCTTGTGTGAGTAAGTGAGCGAGCAAGAGGCGAATCTATTGGAACGTAGCAAACGAAAGAGGGCGTGTAGACACAAATAGCAGCAGCAGCAGCAGCAACAACAGCCAGCAACGAAATTCCAAAGAATCATCAGAGAGAGTGTGTGCAGCAGCAGCAGCTTAATCATGCGCTGCTCTGGCGAGGGGGCGGCAGTGTGTGTAATTTGAGTAAGCATGAGCGCGTGCGAATGCAATAGCGAACGAGTATGCGCGTATGTGTGTGCGTATGGGTATGCGTGTGCGTATGCGTACAGGCAACATTTCTTTGCCACTAATAACTCAGACAAACATTGACAAACACAAAGACCACCCAATAATCATAGCAATTGGAATTTGCACATCTGCTAAGGCAGCAGTGCTGCGTGTTAATAGGCGATGACAACAACATGCGTACTTACAATAAAAATAAACGTGCATAAAAACGAACACAATTCTAATGCGCTAATTACGTGCCACAACAACACGCAGCAACACAGAAAAAAAAAAACAATACGCAAGAAAAAAAAGAGCGCAAATAAAGTTTCAGCTCGGTTTACTGTTTATTGTAATGTGTGTTGTATGCCTCTGCACACGCACACACACACACACACATAAGTATTTGTTGCGTTCAAGCTGTGTTGTTGTTGCATTTGTACTATGTTTTGAGTGTTTTTTTTTTTTGGCTCTGAGTTTTGCAAGTTAATAAAGTGCTAAAATTTAATTGAGTTTATGCGCAGCAGCATCGCAGTGATTCTCTATTAAAATTTTTTTTCTTAATTTTATTTTTATTGTGTCACTTATGTATTATTTAGTAGTTTTTGTGTTTTTAGTTTTTCACTTTGGTGTTTGCAGAATTTTCCGTCGCCATTTTTAGCAGGCATGAGTTGTTGCTGTTATTGTTGTTGTTGTTGTTGTCATGTACATAAAAATAATGAAAATGCTGATGTGCATGCTGTCGACGCTGATGATGACGTTGATGATAATAATGAAAATGTTGATGTTGTTGCTATTGATGATGTTGACGACCCACAAGCAGCAATTTTCAACGTATTTTTTTGCAGTTTTGTGTTTTTATTTTTGTTTTTTTTTTTTTGTTTTATGGCTGCATGCGTGTGCCTGTTGTGCTTATTTTTAGTTTATGTTGTTGCAAATGAAGGCGTTTGGCGTCTAGACGCATGCAAAATAAATGCGTAAAACTGAACAGCAACAACAATAACAAGAGCAACAAAAGCTATGCCAAAGTGCACACCAATATCATTACATTTGAGTATACAAAAAATGATGAAGTGTAATCGTTATGTGCTACGAAAGAAATAATGCCGCCAACCGTTAGCTTTGAAATAATCGTATATACTCAAGTAGACATACATGTGTATATACAAATGGCAGCCCATATTATTGCATTAGCTAACTAATCAGCTAACTGGGCAAATAACTAACCAAGTGACCAAGCAACTTAACGCAGCGCAATTAATTGCTCACGTGTGTATACCTACGACGCATTGCATTGCCACCGTCGTCGACGTCGTCGTCGTCGTCGTCGTCGTCGTCGTCGGTATTACTCTCATTTGCATTTAAATGTTTCTCTTTTTGTGTTTGCCGTTTGCCATAATTTCTCTTTTTCGCCTTGTGTGCTTGGCTTAAGAAGCTGGCGAGACACTTGCCACACGTCAAATTCAACGCCATAACAGCCTAGGCAGCAAACGTTTTTGCGTTTTTTTTTTATTAATTACAAGTATTATTACATGTATTTTGTTTTTGTTTCGCTGCTTGTCATGCGATTAATCATGTTGCTGCTGTCTGCGCCGTCATTGTGATTTCTCCTTTTTTTTTTGTTGTTTTTTTGGTTTTTTTTTTTCACTGCTCATTACAGTTTTTCTTATGCCGCGTGCGCAACTGCGCAGTGCTTAAGGTAAGCATCGCAGCTTATTGCATAATGTGTTAAATGAAATTAATTAAATACAACAATTACAAAAACAACATGTAATCGCAAGCGCCGGCTGCGTTAATTGTTTTTCATTTTTTGTTTCGTTTTGTTTTTCTTTTCTCTGTCTGCTGCCGCCAACTGACTTCGTTTTAACATAAAAATGCTACGCCACGGCCAGGCTATGCATTGCGCAGCGCTGTGTGTGTCTGCAAATGGGTTAATTGTGTCCGTAGGCACTTCGTACTTAGTGCGATGCATTATGCTGCTATGCAACTCTTAAGGGCCTGATTAATCTACATACATGTGTATGTATATTTTTTGTTTTTGCTAAATTGTTTGAATATGTTTGCACCCCAGGTGTCAGTTCTATGTTTGCTGTGTGCGTGTGTGTGGGCAGCAAAATACTGAACATGCAACAAAATAAGCCAACGAGAATCATGAAAATAAATAAAGACCATAAATGTCAAGCGTTACAAATTAAATACATTGTTTTCGTTGTTGTTGCTGTTAAAACTTGGCAAATTTGTTTATTGTAACAACAAAAAAAAAACACAAACAGACACTAAAAACAACAAACAAACAAACCACAAGCTATACATACAAGTGCATGTGCTAATTATGACAACTAGTACAACAACAACAACAACAATAGCAAAAGCAACCGAAACACATACATATGTACATACTAACATGTTAATGCTGCAGTCAGCTAAACTGACAATTAATGCGTGTTACCCGAGCAGCAACATAAGCACCAAAAAATGAAAAAAATCAAATTAATAGTGGCAAAAAAAAATTTTTTTTAAATTTTATATCAAGCAGCAGCACTTTTTTGTTTTATACATTTCTTTTTTTTATTATAATTTTTTTTTCAGTTTTTTTTTGCACAATTTCTGATTTTTTATGTTGCTCGTGTTTATTTTTATTGTTGCTGCTGCTTCTTGTTATTGTTTGTTGTTGTTAAAATTGTTTTCTGTGTTTTCGCTTGCTCACATGCGAAAATGTTGTTTTATGCGCCAATTGCGCGTTTGTCGCTGACTCACATGACGTACAACAATAACAAAAACAACAGTAATACGAAAAAAAAAGCTGAAAAAATCAAAAAAAAAAAAAAGAAATACTAAGCAAATAAAAAAAGCAGGCGAAAAAACGCAGACGCCAAAAAGAAGAAACAAAATACAAAAAAAAAAAAAAAAATTAGTTTGGCGTCGTTTTGGCGCATTTTCGTATTTTTTCACAATTTTCTACGCTACGTTGTTGTTCCTGTTACTTTGGTTGTTGTTGTCGAAACAAAAATATATATAGACATATGTCTATAGTGAAATGCGCGCCGCATAAATCTATGCTAAAATAGCACTAAAACAAATTACCAATAAACACAAAAAAAGAATATTCAAAAAATTACGGAAAATTCACAAAAACAGAAAAAAAAAAAAAAACGCAAATGCCAAAGGAAAATTTCACGTTTAAGGTGCAATTAACTGTGACAAAATAATTGACTTAAAAGTTAAAGCTCAGCAGCAAGTTGCATAAAATAAAACAAAGGGCGACAGCAATAATAAAAACAACAACAGCAACAGCAACAGCAACAGCGGCAAAGCAGCAGCAATTAAAACCAGAAAAAAATACATATGCACAAGTGTGTGTATGTTTGTAGATATGTAGTATGTCCGTTTATACACAAATGAATAAGCATAAAAAAATATTAACAAAAATAGCACAAATTAAATATATAATAATAAATTAAGCGTATAAAGGCGCCGCGTGTTGTTGTATTTATTATTATTTTTATTATGATTGTTTCTTGTTGGTGCTATTGTGGCTGTTTTTGTTGTTGTTGTTATTGTTTTTGTTGTTGTTCACTTAGCTTAGCTGGCTTGCCTGTGCGACATCTAAAAGGTTAGCCATAGATTTCAATATTTTATGCGTCTCTATGCCATTAGGCGAACCTAAATGAATTGCTTAGCGCAGTTAAGGCGCACATCAGCAGCAGCAGCAGCAGCCAAAAATAAATTAAGACTAAATTTAAAATTAAAACAAACACACGCAAAAATAATAATAAAAATACAAAATTAATTACTAATGCTAAAAACAAAAACAAAACAGAAAAAACCGGACGCCTACATACATATGTATTTACGTTTGTGTAAACGGATGAGTATGTATGTACGAGTATGTGTGTGCGCTAAGTAACATGTGCCCAATGTCGCGCATCAATGTTGCAGCAGAGAGGACGCCTGCGCATGCATGCCAGCAACAAGGCATGACAGTACAGCAACATTGTTGCTATTATTTGTATTTTTTTGGTATGATTCTGTCATTTCCGTTTCCTGGCGACTTGACAAGAAGCGCAACAGCAAACGTTATTATAAATTATTAGTATTATTTATTGTTGGCACTTTGTTGTTATGCATTAGCATTGTGAATTTTTGTTTTTGTTTTTTTTTTTGTATGTTAACGTATTTTTTTTATTGTGTTTGCCAGGCAATGGAGGCGAAGACGTTGTTTGTTACATAAATAAAGGTAAAATTTTTATTTTTGTTAAATTTGACAGCATTAAGTGTCGAACTGTCAATCAGTCAGTCAATCGGCCAGCGCACAATAAATCAATATAACCGTACGTTGTTTGTTAGTTTGTTTGCTTGCTTGAGCTGTAGAGTGCAGTAGACAGTTTTGCCGGCGCAGGCAAACATTTTTATCGCATGCGATCTTATCTGCCTGACAACAAACGTTCGCCGCATATATGCGTACACGTATGTATGTATGTACGCAAATGTAAGTATATGAGCAGCATTGAACAAATGCTTCTACATGGTTTTTGTTTTTTTTTTTAATACATACTTATTTATTTTTTTCTCTTTATTTATATTTCTATTTAATTTATAAAAAAAATCTTCATAATTTTTCTAAGCGCCTTTGCTGTACACCGGCGTATTATGCTGTGCATGCGTGCACCTTGCATGCGCCATATTTGTCAAACTGTCAAAATGGATGTATACGTGCGTTGTTGTTGTCGTTTTTGTTGTTTGTTCGTTTGTTGTAGCTGTTGTAATATGATTTCCTGCCATAATTTATGATGTTTGCCCATTGACAGTGTCGTATATAAAACACTTTTTCTTACTTTTCTACTGGCCGCACGTTCGCTGCCAGCCATCTCTTGCCTACTCAGGGCTTGTCTTGCCGTGCCCTGCCCTGCCCTGCCCTGCTGTGCCGTGCTGTCCGTGCCTGACTCGCCTATTGCTTTCTTCTGTTGCCGCATTTGCGTTTGCCTACGCGCGCACTATTTGCGCTTGCGACAATTAAAATATTTAAGTACTGTGCAAATAGAAAACTTGAGCGCTGAATTTAGATTTCAATAAAGATTTCTAATAACTGATTAATCGCAGTGCTGACAAAAACAAAACAACAAAAATAAACAAAAAAACAAATAAGAAAAAAAGAAAAATTTATGACAGCGCACAAGCGCATGAAAAGCGGAAAATGCCGACAATCGACATAAACCGATAGCTGACGCTGACGCTGACGTTGCAACGCATGCTTGTAGGTGGCGTGTGTCTGTCCCTGTCTCTGTGCCTATGATTGGGACACTGGTGTGTGCACGCTGTGGGTGTTGTGCGCTTGCGGCTGCCGCGAGGCTTAAACGTTTGCTCTTTGCATTTTTAAACGCATGCGATATTTAATGTTGCTGTAATTAGTTTTGACATTTAATTATAAACATATACAATAAATCATATTAACTAAGCGCAACATGTTGCTGTGCTTTGTTGTTTTTGTTGCGCCTGCACAATGTTGTTGCTTTTGCGTTGCTGCGCATGAGAGAGAAAGTTTTTTCAATGTTTTCTCTTTTTTTTTTTTTCTTTACTCGCACGCTGTGTTTATCATTGTGCTTGTTGCTGTTGTTGTTGTTGTTGTTGCTATTTTCAATAGTCAATCAAAATATAGCAAGCAAAAAATCAAATGCATATTGTTGAGTTGTTGCACTCGCATTTAGTTGTTGTTGATGCCGCCTCTTGCTCTGTCGCTGTCTTCATGTCCGTCTTCGTCTTTGTCTGTGGCTGTGTCTGTGTCAGTTATTTGGCTTTAGTTTTTGTCAATGCTGTTGGCTTCATACATTTTTCATTTATACTTACTATAAAAAGAACCATTTTTTTTTTCTATTTGGCATTAAATGGTAAAAACGCTGTTTGGCAGTTTTACATTGGCTACAATGGCAGCTTAATTTTCTTGTTTAATATTTTTTTTGTTTTTTTTTGGCATGACCTTAGCATAGCTGCAGAAAATGTGAAATATGCGCAAACAATTTTCGCAATTTAGAATTTTTCACACAAGTGTCAGTGCAGCAAGAAAATACAGCAAAGCAAACCAGCCACAAAGCGTCATGTGAAAAGCGTAAAGCAAGAAAATTCGTTGGCGTTGACAATTATCGCGCATCTGGTTGTCAAATTAATTTGAATCAATTAAATGCGAAATGTTTATGACAACGTAAGTGAGCGTGCAGGTATGCAAGTGGAAAACTCACCTGCGAGCAAAGAAAATGTTCAAAAACAGAAATACTTAATTAATGCGGATGGAAAATGCGGTTCGTAGATTTAAAAATAAGAAATGAAAAAATTACGCATCAACGCATGCAAATGTATAATCTGCTTATAAGCCAATGCACTTAGCAGCCTTTCTCTATTATACAATTCAATTCAAGTGTATACAATATGTATCTAAAGTATTATTTAACTGAACTCAATTTGCATAAAAATAGAAATTATTAAAAACAAAAAAAACATTTTATAAAATATAATATTTGAAGTTTTTATAGAAGAAAGAATAAACATTTTTATTTAAGTTTGCTCGGTACGCTTTGCGATTTTGCGACACGTGCGCGACAGCCACTTATGGCGCTGACTGTATGCGCATTAACTACATATATAAAATGAATGCAGATTATTTTTAAATTTTTATTTGTACGAAAAAAAAAAAGCAGAACAAAATCACGAGACTTGCTACAGATGTCAGCCAAAGTTCAGATAAACAACAACAAAAATCGAACAACAAGCGAAAAAAAAAGGCGAAAAAAGGCAAAACTAAATAAATAAATAAATAAGTGAATAAGCAGCTGCACAACAGTAACAACAACAACAACAATAACAATAACAACAACAACTGTTTAAGAAACTTAAGTAAACAGTACTAACAGCAGAATTAGAGCAAAATACAGGATAACTGATTTTTGATATTTAAAATGACTAATTTGGTAGGTTATAAGTAAAAAAATAAAAACAAAAAACAAACAAACAAAAACTAATGAGATAGCAATGAAATGCTGCTCGTGAACAATTTATATTGTGATATTCATTTGCAAGTTTGTACTATTCTGAAAAGGCAGAAAAAGAAAAATAAAAAGAGGACGTCACGGCTGTGTGCTTATCATGAAATATTTCGCATATTGTAGCCGCTGCTTGCTATTTTTAATAATGCAAAGCAAGGAACAAATAAACAAACAAAAAGAAGAAATAAAAAGAATAAGCATAAGAACAACAAGAACAATTTATAAAGCAAAACGACGTCTGCTTGCAGTCAGCCAACACCCAGACAGCCACCCACCCACCGACGAAGCAACCAAGCAACCAAGCAAACCCACCCACTGTGCACAGTGGACTGTGCGCTGTGCGCTGTCTGTGCGCATTGGCAATAGGCAGACATGCATGCGCCGACGTCGTCGTCGTCGTCTTCGTCGTTGTCGTCATCGTCGTC
This sequence comes from Stegana nigrithorax, assembly GCA_037044495.1. Classification (NCBI taxonomy): domain Eukaryota; kingdom Metazoa; phylum Arthropoda; class Insecta; order Diptera; family Drosophilidae; genus Stegana; species Stegana nigrithorax. Next base: position 19,040 of record JBAMBQ010005088.1, on the reverse strand, counting down.
GTCGTCGTTGTTGCCGCCGCCCAATTGCTGCCAATTTGTTGCGTTACGCTGCAATGCCGCTCAGCTGCCGCACAGTTGCCGCTTAGCTGGCCGCTGCTCGACCGCTGCCGCAACGCATATCAGATGCAAAATTTTGATGTAGCATGAATGCGAATTGTGAAATGTTTTCGCTTGTGAGCTCGCGCGCAGCTGATTAGGATTTCTCTTTCTGAGCCCATACATAGTCCATAGTCTATGGCATGTTCCCTGCTGCCAATTCCCTCTGCCCTCTGCCCTCTTCCCTGTTCCCTATGCCCCGTTGTCGTTTTGCCGATTGCCTAGTGCCGGTTGCCTGTTGCCTGTTGTCTGTTGTTGGCAATTGGCTGTTGTTGCTTGTGGGTTGGCAGCAATCATTTCTAGATTGTTGCACTTTGATAATTAATGCGTGGCAGGCATGCGGCATGTGGCTATCGCTTTTGTTGCATAATTACACGTTCACGTACACGTTCTCTCTACTCTTCGTGCCTCTTCGCTCTGCTGCCATGGGCTTTTGCTGTACGTTTACTTTTGTTTGTAACTGTGCGTGTGCGTGTGTGTGTGTGTGTGTGTATGTGTATTATTGTGTGTTAAATTATCATTTGCTTTTAATGATTTGCGCATCGTAAATTTTTATAACCGTTTGCGTGCAATAAATAAATCACAAAAACAGACAACAAAACAAAATTAATAACTTAATAAAAAAAAAAAACAAATCAAACAAAATAAAAAAAAAAAAAAAACCGAGAATTGAAAATACAAAATAGCGTCGGCAACGACGAAATCCACGCCAACGCTTTGACTTGACTTAACTCGACTGGTCTTGACTGGTCTTGACTCGACTCGACTCGACTCAACTGAATGTGGCTTAGCTGCTGGCGTTGCTTGCGTTGTTGGCATTCATTCAGTCATGCATTCATTCATTAATACACGCAGCAGCGCAGGCAACACTACACTCACGCACGCAATGCGCTCACACGACGCTTACACGCTCATCACGCCGCGTGCCCGCCTGCAGGCATTCATTCATGATTGTTCGCTCTACCCCGGTTCCCCGTACACCGTTCACCATTCACCGTTCGCCGTTCGCCGTTCACTGTTCGCATTTGGCTGTCGGCTTTTGACTGTTGACTGCCTGGCTCTTGGCTCTGTTGGCTGTTGGCTGTTAGCTGCCGGCTGCTGTGCCGCAAACGAGTAACAAGCGCCGAAAACTCAACCGAATCAAACTCAGACCTACATACGTGCTTTTAAAATGTAAAAGCGGAAACACTAATAAACAACAACAACAACAACAAAACCAACAACCAACCAACAACAACCGAAAACAAGCAAACAAAAATCAAGTAAATTAATTTTATGCAGCGTCGCCAACGTCATCAACATCATCATTACCATCATCATCAACATCATCAACATCATCAACATCATCATCGTCGTCATCGTCATCGTCGTGGTCGTGGTCGTGGCCGTCTTTGCCGACTCGGGTGGGTGGCATGCGTGTGCGTTGCACAAGCCACGAAAAGCAACAAAACAAAAACAAATAATAATAAATGAAAAAAAAAAAAAACCAAAAAAGAAACAAAAATAATAATAAGCAATTTTGTTGCAATTTGACACCTTGTGGGCATTTAGTGCTTCCTCTGCCCACGCGGCAAACGACGCAGCCTAAGAACCAGCAACATGCAAGTACGCGCCACAACAACAACAACAACAATGACAACAACAACAGCGACAACAGCATATGGCGTCGACTTGCAGTCAAAGACGCCTCGCTGGCAACTGCCAAAAGTGGCTGCAAACGTTTTACACCAAAAAAAAACCAACACGACGAATAAAAAGACAACAAATCGAACATAAACAACAACAACAACAACAATATTAACAAGCAAATCAAACTCAAAACAGATAAACAGCAGGAAAAAAATAAAAACAAAATTAAAAAATACAAATTGGACATTTGGCAGGCAATAGTTGCCTAACGTCCGTCTGTCCGTCTGTCTGTCGGTCCGTCTGTATGCGTCTGTGCGTCAGTCAGTCTGTGCCACAACTCTTGGCTTGATGTGGCTTAGCCCGACTGGATTTCAGCCAAGCAATAGACGCAGCCAACAACAGGCGAGCGGAAACGCTGGCAGTTTTGGCGACAATATTGCAATTTTATGTAGGCTCATCAATCGCAGATAGGAACAACTGCGTGAGTACAAACGGACAGACGGACAGACAGACAGACAGGCAACAGACAGACGAAAAGACGGACAGACTGGCAGACAGACTGGCAAATGGCACATACCGTGCAGTAGTCGCTGACTGCTGAGTGATGAGTGGTGTGTGGGGAGTGTGTGCAGTGGGGAGTGGGGAGTGAGGGTTGTTGCGTGGCGGATGGTGAGTGCTGAGTGCTGAATGTTGAATGTGTGGCACGACCGCAGGCGTGCTGTGCAAATCGAATGTGCGACGTCGGCATGTGAAAATGGGCTAACAACTTTTTAACACATGGCATGCCTGCCTGCATGGCGTTAGCAGACGTTGGCAGCAGTAACAACAACAACAACACCGATCACCGGAAGCTGTGCCATTTACTTTTAGACAACAACAACAACAACAGCAACACAAAAAGGCACAATAGGCTGCAAGGCAGCAAATTACTTTAGCGTTGTTTTTTTTTTTTTTTTTTATTATGATTTATTTAATAAGATGCTCATGCAGAGTATGCTGAGTATTATAAAAATGCAATCATAAGGCAGCCTATTAAAAAAAACCTGATTATCCTAAGTGGCTGCTCCCTTCTAAAATGTAAACGTCATTTTCAATCATTTTCAGTTGGCATACAAAATCGAATGCCAACGACACGAGCATGAGAACATATATGAAACAATTATTGGAGCACACTTGGCAACGTTGCATCCGAAGCTGAACAACAGTTTGGACCTGTGCCGTGTTGCGCTGTTGGCCTGTTCAAGTTGGTCATTTGCATCACGACTTGCGTTAGTGTGTGTACTCACATTCACGACATTCAGCTCAGCACAGCGCAGCGCAGACATGACAGGATACGTATGTATATATATATATGCCTCTGTGTGTGTGTGTTTGTGTGTGTGTGTGTGTGTGTTTGTGCTTATGCATGATCATGACAATATTTTCCCTACGTAGAAATTAAATGCTAACAGTTTTTGTTGTTGTTGCTTTGTTATTTTTTTTTTAATTAGTTGTTTTGTTAGCTTGCAGCTAGTTAAATATTTTTTTAAATAAGCATTTTTTACACCATTTTAAGCTGCTTAGTCAACTGTAAGACAATACAAAAACAAACACACAACAAACAAACGAAAAAGTAAAAAAAGCAAGACAAACAAAAAGCAACGAGAAAATGCGACAAGGCGCAGCGTAAATCTCACATGCGGTTAAAAATCTCTGGCGTTTTGTTGTTGTTATTGTTGTTGTTGTTGTTGTCCGCTAGAGTGTCTTCTACTGCTTCTTCTGATTTTTCTTCATGTAGCTGTTGTTGTTGTTGTTGGCATTTACACTACCTATTTGAATTTCAGAGACAACTTGGCACCATTTCATTTAAGCCAAATACAAACAACACAAATAACAAAAAAAATGTTTAAACAAAAAAAAACAAAAAAAAAAACAAAACAAAACAAAAAAAAAAAAAAACCAAATGAAAGAAAAAGGAAATGCGCAAAGCCGAAAAGAAAACAATGTTGAAAAGAAGATAACAACAACAAAAAAATATAGAGTGGGTAGGCGTGTGTGTAAAAGGGCGAACTTGTGTCTGTCTGTCCATCTGTTCGTCTGTCCGTGTTTCTGCTGCTTGCCTAACAAGCGGAAGCAGACACATAAGAAAAAAAAAAAATAAAAATACAGCAAAGAAGCAGACAAAACAAAAAAAAAAAAAAAAACACTAACAACAAAAACAAAAATTAAAAGCGTGGACATGCGTGCAAGCAAACAACAAAAACGACAGCAGCAGCAGAAACAACAACAACAACAACAAGCACAACAACAATGCATGCGGCGCATTGCATACGAAACATTGCATGTTGTTGCTATTTATATCAATATTTTTGTTGTTGTTGTTGCTCTTGTTGTTGTTGCCAAAGCTAAACGCACTTGCAATGCAATAACCCACAAACCAAAAACAACAACAAAAACAAAAAAATGAAATAAAAGGCCATGTCTGCGTCTTAGACAAGACAACAACGCCAAGAGAGGCAAATGGACGGAAACTATTGTAGCTGTGGCTGCAGCCGCTGTTGTTGTTGTTGTTGTTGTTGCTATTGCTGTTGTTACTAATTTTGCTGCCGTTGCTGTTGCTGCTGTTGTTGCTGCTGCTGTTGTTGTTATTATTATTAACACTAATCTATATGCAAGCATTAGCGCGTTTGCGCATTAAAGAATCCGTAAGAACAAAAACAAACTAAGGAGAAAAAGATAAAAAGATAAAAAAAAAAAACTATAAATGCTAAATGCAAAAGCCATGCAACAGACAAAGCAGGTGAACACTTGCATACCCTACAACAGCACAAGGCACAATGCGCAGAGCAAACATTTCGATATGCGAATAGACCCGAAGTGTTTTCCGCTCAGGGGGAAGCTTATGATGCACACCAAGTCGAGCCTTGCAATGCAGCCCTGTGCAAAGGCTTATGACACAAAGCTGAGTCAGCCAAGTCCAGCCGCCTGCTTAATTGAGATTAACGTTATACGCAACGAAATGCAGCAACAATTCTTAATGAAATAATTGGAAATGTCTGTGGAAGTGCGTTGACGGCGGTTTATAAGGTCGCAGTGTCAGGATGGGGCAGCGTGCATTGGATGTCGCATATGCAGGAACAGTTGGCGGGAAAAGGATCATCATTGATCATAAAATTTTTGCATACGCTTTAAGAAGCTAAGCAGTGCAACACATGAGTAGACTCAGTGAGAGAGAGAGAGAGAGAGAGAGAGAGAGACAGACTGTAAACTCTTAAGAACTGAATATTGCTTTGAAGAAAACGAAAAGGATATGTATTTTTGTTTTTATACACTGTGAAGTAGGCGGAGGCAGTGCGCGGAATTCACACTTGCTGTTGTGTATTGCTTACTTTTTGTTTTTTCTTTTTTGCCTTCTAAGTATGCCAGCAGTGCAGGGTAAACGCAAACGCATGCATCTGGCAGCAACTTGACAATGACGACAAAGTGTCTGCTAGGCTTAGCATAACAACAACAACAACAACAACAAGAGCAGCCATAATAGCACACAATACAATCGTAATAACAGTTAGACAAAGCAGCATTGCTGCACACACACACATACATGCATATGTAGACACAAATAAATATATATATATATATATAAATAAATACATGTATCTAGATATGAGATGCGATGAAAGAGGCAAGCAAGAAATCCGTCTAAAATGTAAGTTGCGCTTGTTCGTAAAATGCGCTTTGGAATTCCCATTTTGCGGATTAGAAATTCCCAAAGAAAGCAAAAGAAGAAAGCAAAGAAGAAGAGACAATATGCGTAGAACGGTGTAAAAGTGCAGGAAAACCCAGCAGACAGTTCGGCAGGCAAAAGGTAAACGCAAATGCTGTCGTCACATGTGTGTGTACGTGCACGGCAAAGGGATTAGGGGTGCGAGCAGTGCAACTGTTGCACGGACGGACAAACGGACAAACGGACAAAGGTCAAATCTGTTGTCAGTGGGCTGTTACACACAAAGGCAAAATACACGTATGCAGGTACACGCTACCTGTGCGGCAGCAGCACAACAGCTGAACACAGTAAACGCTAAAAGGCGGAAAAACCGCAAATCATTGGGAAAAGCCAAGTAGAAAAAAAAAAAACAAAAATAAACGAAAACTTTGCAAAATTGCATCAATAAATTTGTGTCAACAACATGTCATAAAAGGTTGCGTGCATACATGTCCTCTGACAACGTGACGTATGCGTAATGCATGCGCATACGTTAGCTAAAGTCAAGGCTGAACATAGAAAGACAACGAAATACAAGAAACAGGGGAAACCCAAACAAGAAAAAACTAAAAAATTATGGAAAAAATCAGAAAAAATATAAAAATAGTAATAGATAAAAAATAAAAAAAATAGAAAAAGGTATGATTTGACTTTTTCGGTACTCACCGGCTGGACGATTGGAGCGTCTGCCCGTCTCCGGCTCCTCGACCATGAGCGGCGAGAGGCGGCGCGACTGCGCTGTGGCCACCGTCGTTGCCAGGCAAATGAGGCTGACGATAAGCAAGTTGCGCAGACTCAGCGGAGCTGGGGCGCTTCTGGCGCTTGTGGCGCATGTGGCGGATGCGGCATTTGCTGACAATGTTGCCAACATTACTGTCGACGATGGCAATGTTGTTGTTGTTGTTGTTGTTGCTCTTGGCTCTGTTGCTGTTGTTGCATGTGTGGTTGCTGCTGCTAGGCGCGTGCCTTGTGCTCTGTTGCATGTTGCTGCAGCTATGGCACTGTTGCTGTTGCCATTGTCGTTGGCTGTTGTTGAACGTGTTGCTGTTGTAGCTGTTGTTGTTGTTGTTGACATGATTTTGTGCTTAGCCATGGCTGTTATATGTTTCATATATATATATATAATGTATATACTAATATTATGTATTTAGTTTTGTTTGTTGCCTTTTTTTTATAGGTTCTTTCCTTTATGTATATATGCAGGTATATTCATATAGTGTAGATACTTATTTAATTCTTCTTCTTCTGCTTATTTTTTTTTTTTTTTTAATATTTCTGCTTTCGTTTCTGATTTTTGACTTAACAAAAAATACGAAACGCGACTATGCGTTGCCTTTTTTTTCGCACTGCTGCTGCTGTTTTTATTTAAGATATTTTTATTTTAGTTGTTGCTGTTGCTTTTGCTATGGTTGTTGTTGTGTTATTTTTGTTGCGTATTTATGTTATTTGATTTTATTTTCAATTTCAATTTCTGTTGTTGTTGTTGTTGCTGTTGCTGTTGTTGTTGCTGTTGTTTTGCCTTACCGTGCAAACGTTTTCAATGAAATTTTGCGTTTGACTTTGATTTTGTTGCTGCTGCTGCGACGGCGGCTATTGTTGTTGTTGCTTTTGTTTCTGTTTTTTTTTTGCTCGTAATGTATTGTATGTTGTTTGCTAATGGTTATTGTTGTTGTTGTTGTTGTTGTTTTTACAGCGCAAAAGACACACATACACAAAAAATATATTCACAGATTAGATAACACTCGCGTTTCAATCTTTTTTTTTTTTTTAAGTATGTATATAATTTTTTTTTTTTTTTTGCTTTGCTATTCTTTGATTTATTATTATTAATGAATTAAATATATATGCTGATATATGTTTGTTATAAATAAAATCAAATTTTGTTTACGTTTTTTTAAGGTTTCTTCTGTTTTTTTTTTTTTAATATATTTTTGTTGCTGTTTATGCTTCGTATTTTCGTGCTATCAATGTTTGTTTTAGCCAAAGACAAAAAAGTACGCAAGTGGCGGTTTCAAAAAAAAAAAAAAAAGTAAAAAAAAAATATAAATTTAGCACGTTTTTCTGCACTTTTCGTTTTGCCTTAAAAAAAAAATATCAAAGCGGAAAAAAATTCAATAAAACAACAACATTAATGAAAATACGTTTTTTTTCGCGCGCGTTTAGCGTTTTTTTTTTGTTTTTTGTTTTTTGTTTTACTTGTGTCAGCCAAAATGAAAATGTTTCCAAGCGTTTTGATGAATTACATGACAAAACGACGGCAAAAAAAAAGAATTAGAATGAAAACTTAGAAAACTGTTTAGTACTTTGCGTTGCGCATTTTGTTGGCTTTTCGCACACAGTTTTCCGGCAATATTCGCACGGTTTTCACTTGGTTACCAACCAAGCAAAAACACAAAAAATATTAAGAAAAGTTCAACAATGAAAAAACTTAGTTATGCTTAAGTGTTTTTTCTGTTTTTTTTCGGTTTGTATTTTAGTTTTTGTTTTTAGGCTAAACTAAATGAAAAACTTGTTGCTGTCGTTGTTTGGCTTTGCGATTTTTGGCTTTTTGTCATTTATTTTTTGTTTTGTTGTTTGTTATTTGTTTCGGTTTGTTTAATTTTTTTTTTTTTTTGTTTATTGATTTTTGCTTGTTGTTGGTTAGCTGTTGCTTGATTTTACACTTTTGCGACGGTATCGACCATCAACGGATAACTGCAGCGCAATTGTTAACTAAATATCGCGTACTCGACTCTCGTACACGACTCGACTTGACTCGGGGCACTTGTGTGCGGCTATAATAGCGTGTGCGCCTTGGCGAACGTTTCGGAAAATAATGTCCACACACGGTATCGGTCGGTTGAATAAATAAACTAACTGACTGGCGAGTGAGTGACTGCTGGCTGGCTCGCTGGCTTGCTGGCTGGTTGGCTGAGCAAAGCGAGCGCAAGCAGCGGCACATGAGCGTCAACGTGTGAGCGAGCGAGCGAGCGAGCCAGTGAGTGAGTGAGTGAGTGAGTGAGTAAGTGAGCAAGTAGCCAAGTGAGCAGCGAACGTCGCACTGAGCGCGTCACTGAGCGCGCATTGCCTGAGCGAGATGGTGGTCGGTCGATTTGTTGCTCGCTTCGATGAATCGCTTGATCGGGGCTGTTGGAGACCACAGTTTGCGGTGTTTGCGGTGTTGTCGGTGAAAACACACACAAATCTACACGCAAACAAACAAACCAACAAACAAACAAACACAAACAGACAAAGCAGAGAGAAAGAGCGAGAGCATGCGAGTGAGAGAGAGCAAGGTGAATTGTTTTTTTTTTTCAGCTGCAAATACTACAAATTCACAAATGCTGCACAATTTTAACTGTGCTCAATTAACAAAATAATACATAATAACATTATTTTCATAATATAATAAAAATGATTTATATGTGCGTACTCGTATTAAACAGAATAAAAATAATTAACACTTTTCGTTTAATACTGCAAATGTGCATACGAGCAACGCACCGCATAGCCAGGCATGCAGGCAGGCAGGCAGGCATGCGAAACCGTAAAGAGAGCGAACGCACGTAGTACATGAGAGAGCGCCAAAGTGGGCGAGAGCAATCTGCAGAAAATGTTGTTAGCTTTGATGTTGCTTGTTTGCGTCGCACAGTTGATATCGTTGTCGTTATTGTTGTTGTTGTTGTTGTTGCTATTATTATTGTTGTTGAGTAGTCGCGTGTCGTATCTTTTGCACTGCAAACTGCTGCGCTGCACCGCGCTGAGCTGAGCTATGAGCTTACTCTGCACAAAGATGCACAGCTACTCGCATATGTACATATACCTTGCATACTATATTTAACGCAAATCGCGCTAAGTGCTGGACACAGCGAAAAAGCGAAAAAGCTGAGGGAGACAGGCGAAGCCGGCGAAGGCGCAGACGTAGACGTCGGCAAGCACAGTAAGCAACATATCCGAGTATTTGTATGTACAATAAGTATTTGCGTATGTACAGAGAGCAGGCAAAGTTGAATGAGCGTTGCAATTCGTCGCTCGCTGACAGTCGCTTGGTCGCTCAGACGCTCGCACGACAGTCGCTTGGTCACTTAGTCGTTACGTTGTGATCATTGGCTGGCTGCAGTTCGCCTGGTCGCCTGCTTCTTGGTGCTCGCTTGGTGTTTGCTGCTGTTTCTGCCGTTTCTGCTGTTGCTGTTGCTATTGCTATTGCTGCGGCTGTCGTCTGGTTTGTGACGTGTTTTATTTTCATTCTGTTTGCTCACTCATGCATATGGGGTTGGGGCTTGGGGCGAACCATATGCTTCCTCTTTCACTCATTCTCTCCGCATTTGGCACATTGTCTATTTGTCTGTCTGTTCATCGATCTGCGCATCTAGTCTTTTGTCTGCCTAACTGTCTGTTGCAAGCATTTGCATTGCTTTATTTCGGTATCCGCAACATGTTGCACGTTGCTGCTTAGCAACATGTTGTCTTCGACCAATTTATTTAGGGTGCTATGAACTAAACAAAAAAAAAAAAAAAAGAAAAAAAACAAATCAAACCAAAAACCCAAAACTAATACACCCCCAAACAATAACTCAGGATCGACTACTAAAGGACGAAGCCGTAAATAAAAATGTACGACCAATCAAAATGCACGCAGCATATAGCTGTCCTCTTCATACGCTGTCGCTATTGCTCGCTGCGCAGCGCTCTTTTTCACATGCGTGTGTTTCGCTGCGAAGTGGTTGCTTTTTGTTGTTTGTGTTCGTTTGGTCCTGGCTCAACTTTGACTCTTGCTCACGCCTCAAAGAGAGCACAATCGTGCCGAGAGAGCGTCTCAGAGAAAAACTGACCCGGTCGTACGTATAAAACCATTTTGTACCGCATTCATGCATGCCTAAACCAAAAAAAAAAAACGAAAGAGTAAGACATCCGATATCGTATCCGACGCACACAAACACACGCTCAGATTGCGTGTACGCACACACTACACCGTTCTCTCCTTAAACTCCAACGCAGTGCGTTAGGCAGCAGCTACGTGCCTTATGATGGTCATATACTTCTAACCCTCGTTACCTGCAATCGACGGGACAACATGTGATTTGTTGTTGGGAAATCTCTCGCAGACCAACGGCTTCGGTGTGCTTCGAGTTGTTGTCGTCGTCGTCGTCGTCATCATCATCATTGTTGTTGTTGTTGTTATTATTATTGAAGTAGTAGGCGTTGTTGTTATTGCATGGTATTTGTTTTTTTTTTTAAGCAGTTAAGTGTGACTACAGGTCATAGTGCATATGCAACTTAGCTTATATTAAGTACTACAGTGTTCTGCCCCATAAATATATGAATATAAATTTACAGCTTGGTGGGGTTTTTTTTTTTTCTGTAAAGTTTTAGTTATTGCAAATGATCAGATAAGGCTACTCCCAGCACTGCACTTCTAGAAGGGCTGTGTGTGTCGGTTTAAATTCGCAACATATGCTGCTGTCAAGTTCGAAATTTGTCAAGTTTCAGTGCAATTGTAAATGGGCAGTGTGGCTGTTATTTGTAGTTTTCGAAAAGCCTATCCCAACCGACAGTCGACAATTGGCAGAACTCAATACGCGTTCGTATGACGTGCGAGGGGCGTGCGTCGTTGCGTCGAAATTTTATGTATTGATAGACTATGACAGATATGTTAACAGCTGATTTGTCAGATGTCCAGATTGAAATATCTAACGTGCCGCAAACATATTTTCATACACAAATGTGTATATGTACAAAGCATCTTCATTTATACATAAGTATCTACGTTTGCTTTGGAAAATTCATACAATATTTGCTTACGGCAAATTTTCTCTTTAGTTTCAGTTTCACTTTTGGTTTTGATTTTTTCGTCTGTTTTATTTTTGTTTCATGGTTACTTTTGACTCAAAATCAATTTTTAAAATAAACGTACAACAATTTATTTTTTTTTTTCTTTCATTAAGAGGAACAACAAAAATATTGCCACATTAAAAACGAAAATAAAACAAATTAAAAAAGAAAAGAATAACAAATGAAAAAAAAGGCTGCGTGCATATAAAAGAAATAATAAAAAATAAATTCAAAGCACATATTTTAAAATATGTTATAAAAATTTAAATGAGTTTTTACCATTTCTTTCTTGCTTGCTTTAAAATTCGCTTAAAATATTTTTGCAATTTATATGCTTCGCATTTTTATTAATTAATTTATTAAGTATACATTTTTTTCAATTTTTATTTTTTTTTCCTTTTTTCTTTGGTCTTGGTTTTTTGTCTAACCAAATGTATTCCCACTTGGTTTTCCTTATTTTTAATGTATATATTTTTTTTATTTTCATAAAATAAGCTTCGCGGTTCTACTATGTATAGCAGCAGCAACAGTCACAGCAACAACAACAACAACAACAGCAGCCATCGGAATCGACATTTACGCTGCCAATGTTGTCGTCGTCGTTGTCACCTCTGCTATGACTGCTGCGCTGCTGTTGCTGCTGCTGATGCTGCTGCTGTTGTCTGCTGTCTGCTGTCTGCAAATTCGAAAGATTCATAAATGTGTTGTCATACAGCACAGCACAGCAAAGCACAGCACGCCAAGGCACAGCAAAGCAAAGACATAAAAAATGAACTCAACAAGCAGCTTATGTACATTTGGAGACATTAAATGTCGTGTCGCGTCGTGTCGTATGTCGCGTCTGCTTTGTATTTTTTTTTTGTATTTTTATTTTCCTTCTTCTATATGCATATATGTACATATACAAATATATAAAGAATATTATATGCGCGAATTTTCAATTTTATTTTATTTTATTTCGCATGTTTTTGAGCTTTGCTATTTGTTCTATTGAAAGCGAAAATGTTCGTAAGCGTTTTGATTTATTGTGTCGCGCGTTCAGACTGGCCAAGAAAATGTCCGAATGGCGAACGCAGACATTAAAAAAAGAAATTCAAAAAGCTTTAAAACACACAAAAAAAAAAAAAAAAAAAAAAAAGAAATAGCTAACTGACAGCCAGAGTAGCATGCGTTTTGTGTTATATGACTTATTGTTGTTCAACATTCAGCGTAATAATATTGTACAATAAAAACCCGTATAGAAAAAGCAACAACCCGATTGTCGGTTCACCAGACAGTCGGGTCTATGTCCCGAAACCGAGCCATTGATTATATCACTGGTCATTGGCTGGCTAACCATGGCAAGGAATGAGGTTTGCCTATGTTCTAACAAAGTCTGGGCCTACCAAATCAGTCCTTGGTCTCTAAGCGTCAGCAATTCCCAGTATCAGCGACTATCTTCAAACTCTGCTCTAACTGTTAGCTCCACATTGTGTTTCTTTTGTGCTAATTGCATAACTTTGACTCCCCGGAATAAAAAAATATATTCTTTCTGTAATTTACATACTTTACTCTCATACCTTGCTACCGGCTACAGCGCTTATGTACTCTAGGGCTGCAAGAACAGCAGTAAAAAATCAGTTGTGCGATCACAATTACATGGAATGCTCATAAACAGTTAAGCAATTACACAGCTTGGCAGTTGCCGCTTGCAGAATAGTTTTGGATAGGATCCTACACAGAAAGTCAAAAGAGAATTCATGCCCGCACATACCATGTGTAGACAAACGTAGACTTAACAGAAAAACTTCTCGACTGGAATGTGGATTCACACCATGTAACAGAAACCGAACAGAAACTCATAAATTTAATAGCAGTTGATAGCATATTCGCAAAATTTCCCGCAAGTTATACAGAAGTTTGCAAGGCGCTCTTTGACTCACCTGGCGATTTGGGTCCTTAACAATTCATGATCGTGCTAAATGTACGCTTTAGTGAGCATAGACTGTAAACGCGTGTATTGTTGCGCTGCAAATCAATTGTGCTTTAATTGCAATTGGAATGCCAATTGGCACACATGCCACAGCCGCAGCCAGAGCCACAGTCAGAGCCAGAGGCATAGTCACGCTTTGCATATTGGCGTTGCGCTGCACTGCTGCGGTGCTGTGCTGCGCTTGGCTATGCTGTGTTTGCATGCTCCCATGCATAAATTTGAATTAACGAGTGCACAATTTAATTTATTTGTAATATTTTCATTTATGGCAATTTTTCCTTCATTTCTAATTTGTTTTGATTGCGACTGTCGACAATTTATGATTGACAGTTACAAACAATTTCTTGACTAGCAGCCATTAAAGTAGACACTGTGTCGACCCGCGGTCATTTCAACTTGACTTGGCCTGCTCTGATATACCCTGGCCTGTCTGTCTGGGCTTGGTTCGGCTCGACGCGGCTCAATCGTATTTCGCAGCCTGAAGTTATTACATTCAGATACGCATTCAAATGTCAAGTAGCTAGCCAATCAATCAATTAAGCAATTAATCAGTTAATCAATTAATTTATCGATCACACACAGTCAGCCAACTGTCATGACGCTTGTCTGCGCCTGCACATGCACGTATTAACTGTTGACTTCTGTTGCGGCACATGCGGCGTATACGCAATGCTTAACTTTTTATGCAGGCAAAGTGCATCGAAGCCGCATCACATTTGACAGCTTGCATGGCTCTAAGCTTTACATGCGCTGCATTGCGACACCTTGCGCAGACATGGCAAGCCAAGTCCATCCGTGCGCAGTCAAGCGAAGCATTAGCGTCTGCAACTTGCTGCTGCTGGCTTATCATCGCCAAGAGAGTGCACGATTACGTTTACGTATCAGCGCAGTGTTATGGTGCTTTGCTGCAAGCGGCTAACAGCAAAGTCTCAGGCCATGCGTAATCCTTAACGACGTCTACGTTTACCATTAAAGAAATTAATCGTATAAAAAAAAAAATTAAAAAACCAATACATAGAAGAAAAGAATTCGTAATGCGTTCATTTTATGTTCGTCTTGCGTCAACAGGCCACAGTCAAGCAACAGGCACAAGTCAGTAGTGAGAGTCATGCCTTTTGTAATATTCAAATTGACGTAATTTGCTTAAAGAAGAACAGCAACAACATTCACATCAGCTATGTACAACAACAACAATAGCAACAACAAATGAACATACGCAGTTGTATTTATTTGAAAAATTCAGCAACAAATGTGGCAACAAGCGCCATTTAGCATTATGGCAGCATGTCCGACTGAGCCATACGCGCAATCGATCGATCCGAGACAGCGCTGGCATGTGCAAAAGCACGCATTACGTATACGTCGTGTATGTCAAATATTTTAATGTGCGCCATGCATACGTCATCATGTAAATATTGCAGATGAGTTTCGTTTCTTTCTGCTTTTTTTTTTTTCTTTTTCTTTTTTACAATTTTATTTTTTTTTTTCCCCACCGTTTGTCTGCCATTTTTCACAATATGCACTTAACGCGACTCGACGACGCCTATTAAGCTGCCCTGGCAAACCCCTTAAACAATGTATGCATAGTAGAGCCTAAAAATAGATCTAGTTATAGCTATAACTTTCGAGTATAGAAGCATCCAGTTCCTTATATTAATAAGGCTGTTAAAAAATTAATTGCTCGTTTATGGGATGAACACGGATCTTGGTTGACAATTTGTTACAGTAAAATATCATATATTTTTTAGTGTGATTCTTTTTTAAATACTTGTTTTTACGCTTAAGCAGCAAATGGGTTTTTAATATACCTATACAACAATTAAAAGAAGACATAAAAAAGTGCAAGTATTAAAATAACAATCAAATAGAGAATAGAAATAATAACAACAACAATAGCAACAGTAGCAGCACAATCAATGCAATAAAAATAATAATTACACTGCTTTAATAAAAAACAAAAGAAAAAAAATGAAAAAAAAAACAACCACAAAAAAAAAAAAATAAAATAATATGAAAAATACAGCAACAACAACTCATCAACAGCAACAAACGCAATGCAATTGGAAATAGCCGCAACTGTAGTCGCAGTCACTGTAGCCGTTGCTTAAATCGTCAACGTCGTCATCTCTATTGCTGTTTGTTGTTGTTTTATTTGTTGCTTTAGTTTATTTAGTTTGCAATGCTTTAAAAGGCAAACACTAACAAAAGCAACAATAAAAACAAAAACAACAACAAAAGCCAGCAAAGCATCAAACAAAACGTACAAGCATCCAACGTGCTAAGTGCATTTGCTTAGGGGTGCTGCGGCGGCGCATAAGCTGATGACGACGCCACAAACAATCGCATGTGTTGCTGTTATGGTTGTTTTATTGTTGTTGTTGTTGTTATTGTTGCTTTTTTCTTTGGTTTACAATTTCGTGCGTTTTGTTGCTGTTTCTATTTGCTGTTTTTGGTCGTATTCAAAATTTCCTTAACAGAATTTCTGTTGCCTTCTGTCGTTTTCGCTTTTGACGAATGCGGCCACTCTGTTCCGTTTTCGTTTCGTTTCGTATGCGTCGCTGCAAAAACATTTAAACGCGTTTGCGACGGAAGGTGACGACAGCAACGACGACGGCACAGGTAACGCAGCCGACACGGAAGGTGACGCAGTTGCGCAGGACGACAAAAACAAAAACCAAAAAATTATATTTAACAACTGACTTTTGTATATACGTATGTTATGTTCGTTTATTTGTTTGTTTATTTTTTTTTGTTTTGTTTTTTCTAATTAAATTCGCTCGCGTTTTTTTGTTTTTTAAATTTGCTTGTGATTTTGCTATTCGTTTTCGCAGTTCGCTGTTCGATTCGATCGCTTTACAATACTCGTATGACAATATGGCGACAAAGATGGCGTGCGCGCGCACAGACTAGCAACGTTCGTTGGAAAGCACGGTCTTGGACTAACTGAAGTTTGCTTCAAAATAATAGAAAAAACATAACGACAACGATAAACGGCTGCGCCAACGGCAGCCGGAGCGTATTTACGCTACTATATTGCCAGAGAGCAGCAACGCCAGCAGCAGTAGCAGCAGCAGCAGCTACGACAGCAACAGCGGCAGCGGCAACGGCAGCGACATTGGCATAGCCAAAGGCAATGGCTGTTGCCATTTGGGTTAATGGCGTTGTTGCGGGTGTGAGCGACTGACAGCTGAGGCAGGTTCATCGGTTGACAATTGTTCTGTTGGTGCTGCCGCTGCTGCTGCTGTTGGTGCTGCTGTCGTCACTGCTCGTACGACATGCTTACTTACACGTTCGCGCGCTTGCTTGTCTGCTTGCCTGTCTGTCTGCTTGTCTGGCTGCCTGCCTGCTGCCTGCTTACTCTCCAGCTGCTGGTATCGGTTTGCTTGTTGTTATTGTTCTTGTGGTTTTTGCTGCTGTTACGCTCTGAGCTTTGCCGCTCACTGCTAAACTTTTTGTTTTGCTTTGCTTGTTTTGTTTTTTTTTTTTTCGTTTTGTGTATTTTTTTTTTTTTTTTTTATATATTAGTTTCCAGATTTTGTTAACTTTTATAGTTTTTCCTCTGAAAATTGCTACCATCTATGCAGCAATAAGCGGAACTTTTGTTTCATTTGTTTTTGTTTTTTAGCAAACGAACTTTTTACGATATGCACTGTGCATTAGTGCCGTCACTTCTTGCGTATAGCGTTCAATTGCCATTTGTTATGATAATCGATAGTTGCAAAAAAGAAAAGAGAAAGATAAAAAAAAAAAAAAACTAACAATTACTACGCTTGACAATTAGCGTCAGGCGCAGCAGCGAAGCATGCCAATTGAAAACCCATTAAGCTTAGCAGGCATGCGCATTCACGGGTAGCTTTGACGCTTTTATAATATACTACATGCATACTATCTACATATGTACATACATATGTATATATGTGCGTATGTCGTGTGTTGGCATTTGCGCATAAAACGCGCCATGCCATGAAGCCAAGCTGAAGTGTTTAAAGCGACTCAAGTCGATTCAATTTGTGTGCAGTTAAATTGCAGTTATGCCATGCAAGTATGTATGTATGTATGAGTGTGAGGTCTAAGTGTGCGACAATTTATGCTACATTGATTGCATTCTATTGCTACATACACAAATACATTCTGCTGCTACTGTTGTTCTTGTTGTTGTCGTTCTTGATACCATTGCTATGCGCAATTAGCACGTCATGCGCTACCTTCGTTCATTCGTTTGATCTCGTTTAGTGGGTGCTGTCAGCCAAACAGAAACAAAAAATAAAAACAGAAAGACAACAACAACAACAACAATAATAATAAATAGCAATGTAGTTGCTCACAAAGCATTGCCTGCCGTCGCACGTTTATTAACATTTTGCCATGCGTCCCCCCCAACCGCACCACATCATCGCAAAAACTTATGCCAACTACACACATGTGCATACGTGCTACGTACCGTACTCACGTCGACTAAGCTCACTTGCTCTGCATTGCCTACAATTATTCTAATGCTCTCGTCGTTTGCGCTCTCTGATTTTAGCTTTCTCTCTCGCTCGATGTTCTGTGCAAATAAGTGTTCGCTTGTGTTATTTTTTGCTCGCTCTGACACTAACCTAGGACTATGCGTGCTTACACATTGTATGTATGTACATATATCGTAATGTACATACATCACAACGTACACATATGTATTACGTTGCATAGTCGTAAATCAAAAGCTATGCTTGCTTGTGCTTATCATTATATTCATAATTATAATCATTATTAAACGCTAAGCGTCGTTTAAATCATTAAGACAGTCAGTTATCAATCAATTGTGCTGGCTTAGTGACTTGTCAACTATTTTTTTGTTTTTTTTTTTTTTTTTGATTTTTTTTTGCTTTTTCGGTATATTTTTTACACCACCCACGCGTCTCTTGCTGGTGCTGCCGTCGCATATTTTTATGCCTATTATTTCCAAGTTATTGGCATCACTTGTCAGTAGTTCGTCTAGCAATAGACTACAGAGCAACGGTGTCAGTTGCCCACTTCCGCAGCCTACCTGCGCGCAACTGTAAGCATTGCTACGCGTGCCATGCTATTATTATATGTACATATGTACATACCTCATATGTATGTATATGTATTATAAGTACGTATATTTGTTTATACTGCTGTGCGCATTTGTGGGCAAATGAGTTTAATCGGTCTGTTGGCTAATTAGCGTGCTATGTCGCTACTGACAAGCGCAAGTCTAGGCAGGCATGCTTTACATTTATCTGACATCTGAATGCACTATGCGAAGGGCATATCCAACATATCCATTGAATGCCGGCTAAACTGAAGAGCTTTGTTAGAGCCACGCTTGCTGACACTGCTGCCAAAGTGCTTCAACAAGTTAAACTCCCAAATTCCTTCGCTAGCAAATGCTACATTTAGGGGAATTTATTATCTGATACTTTATACACTCAAAGAAATGTATTTAGGCTAAACTGACACGATATGAGACAAACCTTAATCTCACCATGCTGTCACGTAAACGAAGCCAAAGTTAAGTGCCTTGTCTAGTTGAACTTTTAGCAGCAGCTGAGCTGACCACATTGGCAGCTGAGTGACGTGCTGCACAGGACGCCATAGGGAGAGCCGTCACTGAGGATAGTAAGGATAATAAGACTACATAAGATAAAGAAGATTCAGAATTGTAA
Source organism: Stegana nigrithorax (assembly GCA_037044495.1). Lineage (NCBI taxonomy): Eukaryota > Metazoa > Arthropoda > Insecta > Diptera > Drosophilidae > Stegana > Stegana nigrithorax. The sequence continues at coordinate 121 of JBAMBQ010005088.1, read as the reverse complement.
TTGCAGCAAGTAATGTGCAACAGTATGTCGTGTCATCGCTTGTCTAAAATTCAAATTTATTTTCATAGAAGAGCTAAAAATAAAACTTGCCGCCGGCAAAAAGAAAGAAAAAAGAAAAAGA
>JBAMBQ010005087.1:0-59969 GCA_037044495.1 Stegana nigrithorax | reverse complement strand
CCTACTATGAAACCTACGACGGGTATGTACATGAATTTGATACAACATTTCAATTTATGAAAAAACTCATGCATAAACCATTATTTTGTTGTTTTCATTTTTATTTTCTACAATGCACTCACAAATCAGCTTAACAATGCATCGATATAAGTACCCAATTAAAATTGAAAAACGTATAAATAGAAAAACAAAAATGAATCATAAAAACTGACGATTTACTTTGTGACATTTTATTTTAAACGTGCTTTTAAAAAATAAATTCAAGTGCGGCCCTCTTATCTTTTATTTCTGCTGATAAATTGGTATTACATGCTACTCATATTTCTTTTAATAGCTTTGCAATTTCTTGTTATTGAAAATGAAAATTGAATATAAGTGAATCTAACATGGCGTATGAGTAATATTCGAATAATCCGCTTCGATAGAAGCAATTTTTTAAATGCAGGATGATTAACTATAAAACATTGTATATCGCACGCATCCATAAGAAACCTCTTGGGGAAACAATTATGAGAACAAATTTCATATCTTGTGTTTAGCCAATTGTTTGCCAATTTGAATAATATATTACAACAATTTGCATGCAACAAAAATCTCAGTATCCGCCAAAAAATAAAAAAAATTTAACCGCAATAAACTATTTTCAGTGAAATCATTATGAAAAATATTTAATTTCTCGTGCAATATTAGCTAAGTCAAGTAAAGAGCATCGCATTAGATGATAATATGAAAAATAAACAACGTTCATTCAACAATACCGAAAAAAGCCATTTATTATAGCTAAGAATCCGGCATTACCCACCAAGGGCGTTGTGAAACCCGCACACTTAACTTAATTAAATATAAACGTAGTTCGGCGGCTAATTTTTTTTGTTTTTTTAATTATTTTCTTTTTTTTTTTTGTCACTTTTTTCGTGCTAAATGTGTGTCAAATTTATCAAAGTCAACTAGCCGCAGTATTCTGAATAATACTTTCTGTGTCATCAACTCAACAGAGACGGAATTAAGCACCATTTTTAATTTAATTTTAGGCGGCATATGTGTACCTAATCGTAATGTGTTTCAATGTACGGGTAGGTATGCCATATATGGCTAAGCGCGATAAAACAAAAATAAATTAAAGCGAAATTCTTGTCAAAAATTTTCATAAGATTATATGACTATTTGTGTGCACAATCTAGTGGCTTATCTTATGGGCCATGCTAGCCAAAACATAGCGCAACTACATGCTTATAAATACAGTCTAAACTGGATAATCCGAAAAATCAAATATATAATTTTTATACATAACTTGTTTTTCTTATACAAATTTACATATAATAAAACAATCCAATCGTCCGAATAATTCGATAATCCGAATTGCGCCTGCAATCATTAGTTCGGATTATCGAGTTTCTACTGTACTTTTAGACTTTAATAATCGAAAATTCAGAATCTAAACTGCAACTTATAAAAAATAAACGCCAATTATTAGTAAGGGGAACTCTTTTCAGGGAATCCACTGAATATTTTCTACATGGAAATTCGTTTAAGGATCAAAATACACTGAAAGTAGAAAAAAAACACTGACTGTATATTTAATTTTATGAAAAAAATATACTCATAAGGCATGACTACACTATCTTTGTAGACATGGTAAACTTTTGAATGAGCAATAGATCTTAAAAAAACCGAACTGCTAAAACCCATAATATTCATTGCACACTGCTGAGCACCATTGAATTGCCATTGAAGCCAATTGGGTAACTGAGTGAAAGCACATATCAAAAATGTTTTGTCAGTCGGATACAGATAACAGCACTAAAATTGTAGTGTATTAAACTACTTTACAAAATACGTTGTTGTGGCAATAAGGTCAACAGGTTAATCACAAAGCAAAATTATGAAGTACATTTTTCATATAAACGCATGCACACACACACTTTTTGACACAATTAAATTTATTACAACACTTAATCGTATATGCGAATAATATCATAAAAAAAAAAAAACAAACAAAAACATTTTAAGAAATATACTACTGTCAATTTCCAAAAAAAAAAAATGTATAAAAATAAACAAAGTATGGAATCCCAAAAAATAAAAAGATAAAACTTTTTAAATTAGCACAAGCGACGTTAAAATGCACAACGAACGTTTAATACGCAACTCGTACAGTGTGGAACTGACGACAGTCAACTGACTAACTGCTAATGATGTACGAGATGCGACTGCCAGCGGCGCAACTAAAAACACGGACTCGCTCACTTAATCACACAGTGATGCAGTCAAATACTCAGTCAGTCCCTCTAACAGTCCTTCAGCCTGTGAGTCCGTCCATCACTCACTCATTCAGTCAGCCAGTCAGTCGGTAGCTCGTTGAGACATACAGTCGGCAGCACGAACAGGAAACCAACAACAGGATATAGTTGTAATACGCTTATGTGTAGTGAACAGTTGTGTACAGATATGCTCGCCTAAAAGTATGCTACACAATTATAGCGACGTGTGTGCGAAACACAATGAAGCCACAAGTCGCAGTAGCTGATACCAAATAAGGCATACGAATCTAAATATACACCAGAGTATACAAATATATATATACATAGATATATATACGTATATGTATATATACGTATATAAATTTATACAAAGCAAAAATTTAAAACATGCTTTCTGCTCATTATCGTCAACATTATTAAGAACGATGCCGAACAAAAAACATGAAGAAAACAAAATAAAAAAATAAATAAAAAAATATGAGAAAGCAAAATAAAAAACAAACAAAAATTTAACACATGCAACAAGAAGCCGTCACACGCCGACAACAAAAAATTGTTGTCAACATCAGAGCAGCGCAGAGCATAGCATAGCATCATACAGACGCCCCGAAATGCCAATTTCCGATCATGTACAACATGGCTGCCATTGTTTGCATATAAGCACGAACGAAGGCCGCCAACTGAATGAATGAGCGAAGCAACGGCAAGCCTTTGCCGTTATACTGCCTGACAGACGCAATGTATCGGTGAGTGCTGCGTCTATGTGTGCTTCTTCTCTCTCTCTACAAGTGTGTGTGTGTGTGAGCAAAACAAAAAACAATAACAAATACCTGTTAAAAATGCCAACATGCTCGACATGCCCGTGTTAATGTTTAACCAATAAGAGGAGTACATAGTTTCTGCTTTGGGGCAATGAAATAGGAACTGAAACTGAAGTTTGGTCGTCTCCGACTAGGATGGCCATTGCGGCAAATGCTGGCCACCAAAGCGAAGCAAAGCCGGTGGTGCTAGCTTATAAACTTCTGTTCCTTCTGCGAGCGCATACTGGACTTGGCTGTGCTGTTCTGTGCTCTGCTGCGCTGTGCTCAAGTGGACCGTTAAAAATGTGAATTGCTGCTAGTTTCGCTCATTCGTGCGCATGAATGGTTATTCGTTAGCCTCGTTACAAAGCAAGCTTAAAATGGAGCTGTGTGTGTGTGTATGTCTGTGTTTCTTTGGTTTCAAATAGAACATGCACATGCATACACATGTGTACACACATATAAAACCACATAACGAAAGATTTTATATTCAAATCGCAATTTTCATTAAAAATAAAAACTTGACCTGCTTGCCCCTAAAAAATTAATCAAAACGTACATACACATCTGGAATATACATTTAAAAAATATAACGGTACTCTTAAATAATTAATAATAATACCTAAGAGACGTTCAACAAACGTTTAGAAAAAACCTAATCACAGTAGCCAATATGACTTCGTTCCTAGGGCACAAAACTGTAGATTGAAAAGAAGAGGGAAAAAAAAATATTATCTGCTATTTTACTGACCACATCTGTATGACGCTAAGCCTCGTTGAAAGCATCTCTCTTAAATACTTAAGCTGCATGCGTCAGGCATAGCAAAAAAAAATTTTCAACACGCATCAAATTGTTCTTTCGTGCCGTCATTGGTATGACAACCATTTTTGCTTTTGTCTTACTTTTCCTAGTTTTTCTTTACCATAATCTGCGCCGCTAAGACGATTTCATTGGCGTGCCATGTGCACAATGGTCAAACTTTAACGTTTAAATAAATTACTGCAAATTATTTTTATATTCGACTTTGACACGCATCGGCCAGTTTTGCTGCTTAGTTTGCTACAATTTTATGTTTTTTGTGCTTTAAAATTTTAAAATAAACATCAAAGCATTGGCAAGGTAATCGATGAACGATGCCACAATTTTCCAAACGCTCAAGCACAGCCTTTTCAAATTATTCACACGTGTGTGTGGCCTGTGATGCATATGTATGTGAGTATTGTGTGCGTGTGTCTTTGTGTGGCGTGTGATGCGAGTATTTGTGTGCATAAGCCGCTTTGTGTGCTGTGCACCATTCGCCACTCAACTGAACTAAAAGAGGGTGTGTGGGTGTGTTTTCTTTTATCCTCACTTGCTGCACATAAAAGGTTTTATCATATGTTCAACATCAATGAACAAAGACAAAGGTATACATAGTCATGTACACACAAATTCTGTATTTACACAATTGTATACTTATGCCTATATAATATACATACTTATATAGAAACTCTTTTTCTTCTTCTTGTTTTTTTTTTTTAAGATGTCACTTTAAATTGTGTGTTTAATTTCGTGCAGCTTTGCGTGCTTTTTGTTTTCTTTAGCTGCTGCTACCACTCATTTGACCTAAGCCGCTTAAGATCTTGTCTGAACTAAACCCAGTCAATAAATCAATTGACGAGTAACTTGAGCTTAGCACAAATTGTTTACGTTTCGCTTCAAATTTGACTAATTAATGAATTGATTTGGCTATCCTGACTGAGATAGACATTTACATATACATATACATCGACATGAAGTATAAGCCAAGCGATTACTGTCGAACACCAGCCAACGGACATTGGATGCAGCTTATCAACATGTCTGCAGCCAGTTCACCTTTGACACGATGTAAATGATTCGCTAAGAGAGAACAAAAGGCACGCGCTTGGGCTTTTCATATGTATTCATTTACAGAAAAGCTTTGATATTGTGTAGATGACCCTGAAAGTTCTCAATTAATTATCGAGGAATCCATTGTTCTGCCTACTAATCGCCTTAACACATACATATGCGTATACTCGCATACATAACTCATACACACATGCATATATGAACACATATGTATATTATCTTGAGAATTCCAAGCTTTTGCTGCACTAGCCATAATTACGGTATCACCTATAAGCACCATCAATCAGTCAGTTGGTTTACATCAGCCGTTTGGTAAATACACCTTTGCAGTACTGCGATTTTTACAATGAATCTAGTTGGCCTTTAATTTTGAGTTGTATATGAAATTTTAAAGTTTTAGTAAAAACCAATAACTAACGAAAACTAACAAGGACAGACAAGCCAATTAAGGTCTTCCACTTCAATGAATCAAAAAACGTTTCGTAAATAAAGTATATTATTATTTGAATATAGTGAAGATGTTGGGTACAAAGTTATATTAGATTTAATGCTAATTAATTAAAATGTGTAGTTCTACGTTTATCAATCAAATGCAAATATGCAACGATGCATAATGTACGACTTATTCACGTAAATAAAGTGTATTCAACACAAACTCGTTAAAATCAGATAAAAGTTTTAACAAACATGACAAACATTCATACGCATCGCAGCATACATCACATGCAGTTGGAAAGTTAACAAAAACGAACAAACATGGCCAGGCCACGACTGGCATAGGTAAAGGCATAAGCCGCACAAATACGAAGCGGAAACGAACATGTAGCATAGTTGGCTAATATGCATGAACAGTAAATGCCACAAAAAGTTAAACGCGGGCCAAGCAATAAACCAACAGTTGCAAAACTCACACACCAACATCATCATTATTATCATCATCCAACAGGCAGCCGGCAAGTGGGCAAACAGACAAACAGACAAACCTAACCAACAACCAACCTGCCAAGAGCCAAATGTACAAACCAACGCGGAACTTTTTAATTTGCAAAACGCATAAATGAAATGAAATCGCATAAAAAAATTAGTGCAGGACTTTGAGTGGTTGTTGCGTTCTTCATAAAAAGTTTTTAATTTAGATTTAGTTGCGGGGACGGGGTCGGAGTCGGGGTCCAAGCTAGCAACGCCGGCACGGTGAACGATAATAATCATTGCACTGACGAGGTTAAGCTGCTGCTGAACAAAAATATAAGCGAATTTATGCTTCCTATCGCTAACAGCCACAGCTGCTGCGCAAATCCACATAGCGGCAAACGTAAGCGGAGCAACAGGTACACAAAATTGCATTTGTTGCAGCCACGCATTGCAGGCAAACTACAGATGCTGCCCAAAATGCTGCAATCAAAACGCATGAGCTGGCATAACCGCCATTGTGAAATGTTTAAGTGCTTTGAGCACCGTCAAGTGGTTGGAGTTATGTAAGCTGATATTAAATGGAAGCGAGAATTTTACATATGCATTACATTTAAAATAAATTCGAAATATCATACGCAGCTTATCAGGCTTAATAATTACGCGTTAATATGTATAACACGAGCAATTATGAAGAGAAATCAAATATTTTGTGGAATTAAGTGGCTGCACTTTCAAAAGTTAAATTGGCAAGATAAATGTTTTTTTGTTTTATTAACATACCATCTTCCTGCGAGGCAGCACTCTGATCATCTGTGTCATTGCTTTTTGCTAAAGTCCGTGACTCCTGCAATTTGGTGAAGAACTCGACGGCATAGTCCACCACATTTGGCGGTTGCTCGACTAAATATGCTATGGAAAATTCTAAGAGCACCTCCTTCAGTTCATCAGGAATTTGTATGCGTGTACGTGAAGATTCGGACGACATATTTGTGCTGAAATTAGAAAGTAAACGCCATTAGCAATATATATTATATTATTAGTATCAGTTTATGCTGAAATGAAGTGATTAACTAGGTTTTTTTTTAAATTAAAAAGTTTTCTATTTTAAAAGAAAACGCAATTGGCAGAAGTTCTTGTATTTGTCAATGTTTTGAGTGGGGTATAACTAGTTCACCATCGTTGAGGAGAAAGCTATACAGTTTTTAGTACCATTCTTGGTCCCAAATTGCAGCAAAACCCCCAAGGTATCACTCGCAAAAGTCTTATGATGAGTCAACGCTAATGAAACACCCTTTGCAGTGCTCATCAAATGAGTTCATTTCAGGACGAATAAAATGAAAATTACATTGGAGCTGATGATGAGTGCGAGCGTCGCACGACGCACAGCGCACAACGCACAACGCACAACATAAATTTTCCAACGCTTAGTGTTTTCACTTTTGCTATTTGGCAAATGAAACAACATAAACTCATCTAGGCACACACACACACACAAACACACACACAAATTCTTCTTGCGGCTATGTTGAATATTAATGATGTTAATTGAAAAAGTTTTACTTCCGTTGTAGCCACCCACCCAGCGAAAGACAAGCAATGATGATTTTTATTTTCATCATTTCATTTAGGTTTGTTTTGTTTTGGTTCATTATATTTGCTTTTATTTTCAGCTACATTTTGAAGTTTTTTTTTTCCATTTTTGTTTTTGTTTTTTGTTGTTGTTTGCATTTTCTACACAAACATCCGTTTTTCCAAAAATTACTCTCAAATTTATGGCAAATAAAATTTTGCGTGTAAATTTATGTGCCTCAATGTTATTTTTTTTTTTTTTTTTTTTTATTTGTGGTAATTTTGCGTTTTGGTGCAGAGCTGTGCGCGCATTGGCCAATATGCAATTTACATAATTACGCGTATTTGACGACGGAACTTATAAATATTTATGTTGATTTTGATTTTAAATTAACTCATGTTTCAGATTTTAGTGCGTATCCACAAAAACCAATGCAAACGCGGCCACATAATGCCCTCAGCCCAGCAGCAGCAGCAGCAACAGCAGCAGCAGCGCAGACCTGACCAAATACACTGCAGCTAAATGCTAATGTAAAAAGTTTACAGTCAGTAATCATATTATACGAGTATTATGTATATGTACAATGTGCAGCACGGCTTGGCTTGGCCTGTGCGGCAACGAAAATTTAACAATTAGTAAAGTGCCCAATTTAATTTAATTTACAAATTTACAAAATGGAATAACATTCGTTACTGGGCATGAATTCGCATTCGAGTTCAAGGGTATTGAAAATTTCTTGCATCGTTTCTCGATTTGTAGCGAGAAGTAATCAATGCCTGACCCACGCATACATTTAATTGAACTTTTAAAATGAGCAAACTCACGTTGGCGTGAACACGAAACAGGTGTGGCCACGTGGCTTCGTCGTGCACTTTACCGTGCCAGGGCGATGGCGCTTGTGACGTTCAGCACGAGACCACAGGAACTCTTGATCCGATTTAAAATGCCAAAAGGCACAAAGACCACTAACCGTGACATTTTGTTGTCGCCGTTAGAGCACGGAACAATTGCCGTCAACTTAGCTATTCGCACCACGGGAAATTTATAGCCAATTGTGTTGATATTTTACACCTTTGATGGCGTAAATAATTGAACAGTAATTTTAAGGCGCGTAAGCAGCCATAGCCATTGCACACAGTTTCTCTCTGCTGGCAGCAAACTGCTTAAGACCTTCGCAGAATCGACACATGATACTATACCAAGCAAATCAAATTAAAATATAAAAAGAATCAACATTTGATTCTTCCTTCGTTAGCAAATTCCTTCATTCTAAACTAACTGCCAGGCATGCAGATACTCTCGTGAACAACTATATATAAATGATTATTTGTATGCAGTAGACAAATGCTTTCGTTTGCAGTTTTTATTTCTATTCGATACTTCATTTCATTGCCATCATTTTGCCTACTTACGTTCACTTTATAACTTAAATAAGCATAAAATAGATTTGAGAACACATTTCGTTTGCCGTATACTCGTACAAAGGTCAACTCAGCAACCCAACTCTAGACGCCGGTGTGTGCCAAGAAAATAAGGTGCAGGTCTTAAGTTGACTTCGCTATGTCCGCCATAAAAGTCGCTGGCAAATGACCTTCATTTGCTTGTCATACACAGTTCGCACACACACACACACACCCACACACATACATACATAAACTGTGTGTAAGTACACCTAGCTTAGCTAAACGTCTGCATATGCTTAATTTTTGCAACAATTCAGCACAATTATTTCATCTTAAATGAAACAAAAGCGAAAGAACATTTTACAAATTTAACAAGAAACAAAAAAAAAAAAGAAAAAAACACGTGAAAAGTTGTTATTGTTTTTGCATTCGTTTATGTTACTGCAGTTGTTGTTGTTGTTGCTGTACAAAATTCACATAAATTACACGTTTGCTCTCAACGTTTCCAAAGACAAGCGCACAGAGATGCAGAGGGTAGTAGAGCAACATCAGTAGCATAGAGAACGAGGAGCAACTGAGCGAACAAACGAACGAATTGTGCAATAGAAATCAAAGCAAACGAGTTAAGGGGCGCACAGCGTGAAACATTATGCGGTTTTGGGCCAGCAACCGACTGATGCAGCGGTTGGCATTGCTTTTGAAAAGTACATGCCAACTGCAAGATAAGGTAAGCCAAGGGATTACAGAGTGGGAAATTGTCTGCAGTTGACAAATTACTAAAATGCGCATTTCGGTGTCAGGTTCAACGATGATCATCATTGTGTTTGCATTGCCGGCAATGTCATCTGCAATTTATTATTATTATTCTGCTTGACAGAACTGCTCTGCTACCTAACCGAGCTACCGACTTACCTATCTATATACGAGCATATGTACATAATATGGGGGGATATATTGTTGATGTTGTGCGCCTGGGGCGGGTGCTGGGGGCTGCCGGTGCTGTATACATACTAAGTGTACATATCTGTTGCTGATGCTGCTGCTGCTGCTGCCAAAATGCTTCGTGTGCATTTATGTGGCCATGTCTACACTTTAGCATTTTAAAAACATACGAAATTTTAAATGTTATGTGTTGACACGTTATTCAACATGCCATAAATTGTGCATGTATGATGATGATTTATTATTTTACAAGTGGCATATTTGCGTACCAATTATGTACTCTATTTGATTTCAACGAAATTGTTGAGCTGACTGGCACAATCAAAATTAAATTTCGGACAATGTGCAACTAAAAGTCACGCAGAGCAATTAATATGCAAAATGCGTCGAACAGCTGTAGGAGAAAACTGCTCATAACAGTTGAACAATTGTGAAATCCCTTTATGCCGCAATAAAGTCACGAACATCGAAAATTAATTCAATTAAAAAGTAAACCATAGTTACGCACCTTACCCTTACTGTATTTCGAAACTCAGACCTTGCTTTTTAATTATAACGAGAAATGCACTCGAGACGGAATTTTTTACCCCGATTCCATTCGTTTTTAAATCGAATACCGCTCATCTCGTTGTTTTTTGAAGAGCGACAGCGGGTCTTTTAATAAAGCATGTCGCTACACCAGAAAAACTAGCAAAACAATTTTTTTTTTATATTTGAGTAACAGTTTTACCTGCCAGCTAATTATGAGCGGAGGAGATCTGTACATAAAAAACGCTTTCTTCAATTATTCGTTGTTGCCTGCATCAAGTATTATGAACCGAGACATTTTCCACTGTGTCACAGCTTCTCAAAGACGAACTAAAATGTGCAACAAATTTCAGATAAACGATTCGAAATACCTTTAAATTGGCGTCAAATAAAGTAAAGTGGAATTGCACCCAAATATAGTTTCCCAAAAATAAATACAAATTATTCCACGCATTCAACTTTAAGAAAAGTTGAAAAAAAAAAAAAGAAAACAAAAAATCTGACATTAAAATCGAAAATAACATTTAAGTCGAGACATGCGTCGAACGCACATGATAATGTCTCGATGTTGATATGAACGACGTTCACGTTCACGTACACAATCACGTACACGAAGGCGACAACTGCAACGCCAACGTCAACAACAGCGTCAACGACCACGACAACGACAAATGTTGAGTATTTGTGGGTCAAGGTGGTTAAGTAAGTAAATGCAGTGCAACAAATCGACTTAGACATTACATATATATACACACAAACATACAAACATACAAACATCAAACATTTATGTTTATATTTATGTACGTACGCGTATACGTATTTTAAGTATAAATAAAACAAATGGCAGAAGGAAAATACGATTAGTTTGCAAATTGCTTTAGATATTTATTGCACAGAGAATCGTGCTCGATTGGAAGCAGGCCAACCGGTTCTGCGAGACATTTAATTACGAAATTTCAAATAACGTTCAAATGCATAACAGTACAGAACCTTATATTGTGCATAGCAGCGCATTAATTCTAATTCAAAACTACGTACTTTTTCTAACTACTTTTGGGCTAATTAGCCAAATGAGCTAAGTTTTGCTTGAAAAGCTGATTATATAATACAGAGAAAACTAACTAATTAACGAACATCTTCTTTTTTTCATATTTCGGAAGACACTTCTAAGTGCATACTTCTCTTAACCGTAGGTGAACAATACATTTCAATCAAATGGCTCACGAGAGGTTTCTCTGTATACGTGTATGTATGTATTTATGTCTGCATGCATGTATGCACAACTGCGAGTACAGAGAAAATGCATTGAGCACACTACTCAATAAAATGAACAATCAATTCTTCACAGCTAAAAAGTTGAACATCAATTTTTACAGCATAAAATGATCAGCATTGTCAAAAAATTAATTAGCATCATACCCATATACTCTTATCTACATATGTACTATGTATAGGAGCATGTATGCAAATTAAAATTTGTGTCTTTGTAAGCGAATGTACAGACATTGGCACTGTGTGAGCAACAAATGCGCCAATAAATTAAGTTGATTACTCTCGCAGGACAAGTTATTTACAATCAAAGCAAATGTTTATCTAATGATTACGCTTAAGCATTATGCATGATGCGTCGTCAGCGGTACTTAAACTTGAAACAATAAATTAAGATTCTATCTTGTGAGAATAAACAAATTTTGGAAAATTCAGAATGGGTAAAAGGTGCCTCACTTTATGATTTATGATTTCGTACTTAAATAAATTATTTGTAAAAAATGAAATTTAATAACGCTGGCATTTATAAAATTTACCTTTTGTTTATTAACTTTACTTTAATGAAATCGTTAACCTTAAACCAGAGTACGCAAACTGCAAACTAACAGAGAGACCAAAGACGACAATTTTGCTAAACGAGCAGCACACAGCACAGAACTCAGAGCACAGACCACAGCAGAGCTCGCAGCTTCATTCCATTCAAACTAAGCCATAGACACAGGTAGGCAAACAGCAAAACCAAAAGACAGGTGAGCTGGGGTAAGGTGGACAGAAGCCATTTTCATTTCCTGGCTATTTCCGACACAAATCCGACTACGACAACGACTCTAGCAAAAATGTAAAAGTTGTCAAGTTGCACTGAGAAAATCAAAAGCAGACAAAAAAAAAAAAAATCCATGTTCAAATGATTTTCTATAGGACTGTTGTCTGCTTTTAAAGACATCAGAGTCCAATAGAGACGTTTGACGAGTGAAGTGGTACATGGCACATAGCACATGGCATATGGCATATGACATGCAGAAAGGCAAAAGGGTTTTGCGGCTTAGTTTAAGTATGTCGGCAATGTCGAGTGTTGAACGTTCACCACCAAGCCATCATCACACGGCAAACACTTCAAATGCACACTGCAATAAGTCAACAAAGCTTTGCTCAACTCGTCTGCGTATTTGCTTATTATACCAGAGTATACACATATTAAAATATACATACACACACAAGTGTGCATGCACACACATACATATATGAACATACATGCAATGTTGACGTCATGCCGATTATTACAATCATTTATTTGTTGGGAAGCGTTCAATCTAATAAACAATAAGCATGTTATAATAATTATAAACTGAAAAAAAATAAATAAAACATACCTTTCCTTTATAATAGAAAACGCAAAGAGAGATAGAGGGCAGAAGAGAGTATTCATGAGTATTCATTCTATTCAAATTCTTTTTTTTTTTAGTTTTTATTGCTATGAATGTTTTATTCAGGAGAATATTCATATTCATTCATATTTAAAATTATTCATTCAATTTGGGATGGAATGTATCATATGCCATTTTGAATGCATTCACGCAGCCCTAGTATGCATGTATGTACATTTATATTATTCTGTGTGTACACATTTGAACAAATTTAAAATTGATGCGTGCGTGACTGTTGCAACAGCAGCAGCAACAACAAATGTGCAAAAAACTTCGGCTTTGCCAAACAACCCCCTGGCGGCAACTGCAGTTGAACGCTCCAATTTAGCAAATGGCATGCATGCATGTGCGAGTCTTTGCGTGTCTTAGCGTGTCTGCCACTGTTACTGTTATGTGCGAGTGTGCGTGTATGGACGTGCGTACACAAGTGATGCTTTTATGGCATTAGCAAGCCTCATTCGCCATATTTGTCGCCATTTTGTACACACATTTGGAATATATTTGCACACATATATTTTTTATGCTTTTTTTTGTAGTGCACTGTCGCATTTTGATTTTCGTTTTTTATTTTTTTTTTTTTTTTCTTATTGCAACTATAATATACCATTGTTAAGCGCTAAAACGTGGCACAGTCGGTCTTTTCACGCCACGAGGACAAAAAAAAAATGAAAATAAACATTTTTATTTGCTTAGTCTCAGATACATGCAAACAAACAAATATCTGTACTTGTATTAAATGTTACCATTCTATGTATCTTTATTGGGCACATAGCCCCATTTTTAGGCAAATATTCAAAACACAAAATTGAGCAGCTTTTGTGCTTATGTGAACGTTTCAAAACATTATTTTATTATCGTATGTTTTCCTCTGTCAGACGTATTTGGTATACCTGCAGCATTGCCATTTAACATTCCGTTTTTTTTTTTTTATAAAAATTAGCACATAATAATCAAATTCACAACTTTACCAGCATCGTTCAAGACTATAGTGCACTCGGAACTGTAGAAATTATATCCTTGGCTCTCAGTGTGCCCTTGCTTTAACAGATGACGACGATTATGTAGAGTATTTAAATTTGTCATCAATTTTAACTTTACTTAACACTTCGTGTTTTATCTGCATTACGTGATGAATTATTTTTTCGTAATAAAGTGACTTTTACATAAGAATCAAATTAAATCGAATTTAGAAGTCTTTGCAACTGTCACTTGCCACTCTAACTTGACATTGCCACTTAAACAAGTTAAACAACCCACAGATGCAATAGATTTAGTCACTTGAACAAATCAAATTGCGTCTGAATGAAAAGACGGGTATTACTTGAAATCATGTGATGGAAGAAACATTCATTTTCATTAATGAAATGGGATTCAGAGCTGTGCTGCTAAATGCAATTTATGTTTGCGTCAAACGAGACACAAACCGACAGTTGGGCAAATTGATAGACAAACAAATTGCATTTGCTGAATTTCGTTAAAATTGTACATTCTTATTCCGCATGAGAAATTTCAATTAATTGTTTTCAAATATTAGCTTTGGCTTTTACGATTTCGGTTGTTTAATGTTGAATATGATAACAGAAATTAAGTAAAAATTGCATTCAAATGGTTAAAACCTCAGGTAATATTTCATTATGCATGCTCCATTTATCACGCCGCATGGTACATATGTATTTACACAACTAAGCGAAGTATATAAAATTTTATGGCATATACTCGTACACATCTGGAAACGTTTTCGTGAATCATTATTGTAAGATTATAAATAAATGAAAAAAAATAAAATAAACAAATAGACAAATAGAAAAGAGTATCACAATGCCTTCTGCCTTATAAAAAAAAAACCTGACTAGATTTATATTTTTTATTGACCAGAAGACTTGAATATTATATATTGAAAAATACAGATCAATTTTATGTAGAAATGCTTAAAAAAAATTCGGTAATCTTAAAACAAAAAATAAGCAAGAGAACTATTCTGTTTTTTATAGACGATAATAATAAAATAAATTGGGCAATCTTTTTCTTCGTATAGGAGTGCACCTTTTCAGCTCTGAATTGAAACATGGTCTTAACTAGTACGCTCATAGCTTAGTACGGAGATTAAGACGTTTATCAAAACCAATTAGCATCCTTGGATTTTTTGTACTTTCGCTAACTTAACTTACCGAAAGCTTTCTTATTCCGGATGTTATTCAATACTTTGCTATGCGTCAATAAAAGCTTTTTTTCAACCAAATAGTTGCCCCGGATGCCACCAGTAAATATTGAATACGATAAAAGGCAGCACTCCTCCTATCGTCAAATCATTTGTTTGTTTGTATATGTATATCTCATATGTTTATCTATTATCTACTCAACTTACCTAGCAAATATTCACTGAGCCAAAAAAAGAAAACACGAGACAAAAAAAAAAAAAAAATCAAACAAAAGCAAAACGTAAACATTTGGCGTCAGCTGCACATAACCTAACCCAATGGATTCTTAACTGAGTATACTCATAAAAGACCACACAAACATCTGAGCATAAAGTACAGTTAAGTTAATCGTAAAACAGACCCAGAGGTCATGATAAAATTTAAACTTGTTATTTACCTGCTATCAACCGCAATAAAGCAAATGCACACAAAAGGATACACACAGCAAGAAGAAAGTTTTGCTTTACCTGCAAAAGAAGGGAAAGCATAATAAATGAGTTTCATTTAGAAAACCTGTTGCTGCTGATCTGTAAAATTAATATAAAGCGTTTCATGTCAGAAGTTTCGAATATCAAAACAAACTATCAAATTTTAAAACATTTAACCTTGAATTTATCAACCCTAGTTTGGCCTTTGTGCTGACATATACACACGCGCACACACACACACACAGCTTTTGTTGTGGCGTTTACAACAACTGGACAATGAACATTAAACGTTCTACTCAAGTAACATTCACAGCAACCAGCAAAAAAATAAACGAAAAAAAAATATTATATAAAGGGAAAACCAAGAGTTATTTCCGCTCGACTGTCAGTCCCTTGGCCATTTTGCCAGTGTGTTCAACACCTGTTTGTTTAAATCATTTAATATACCCAATACCGGGAAGCGTCATCGAGATGCGCACAAGTTTTCATTTATTCTGACGCCAACCGGAGCTTGTGCATAATTAAGTGACTTTAAACACACACACACACACACACACACTTACTCGTAGATAGATGTAATAATCCTTATAATCCTTTGCGTTAAATTATCTGTAGTATTGAATTTTTTTAAATTTGTAAATCAAAACTAATTTAATTAACAAAAATGCTTGAACACCACATTTCAACTAAAAACCAAAGAAAAACAGTCAGATTTGTAAACTCGGAAATTCAATGTTTACTAAGTTTGAAATTTTTATTGTGTTTTTATATGTTTGCTTGTATTTATTATTTGCCTAATCGAGTAAACTAGTCTTTGCTATCAGTTCAGCTACAAATTAATGATACCTATCTGGCTAGTAAAGAAGGGTGAGGAAGATCGAAATAAATTAAGAACAATTCACGTTTTCAAAAACTCCACTTTTTCATGGAAGAAAAAAAATTTGTCATGAAAAATACGTTTGCCCAATATTATCAAAGTGTCAGAAAGACTATTGGCAAAATGCAACTTAATGATAAAATTTTGATAATTAGAAGTAAAAGAGAAAAACATTTTTTAAATTATTAAATAAAAAACCAAATGGTTTGTTTGTTTGAAATGGTGTTAAAGACATCGAATTTTAGAAGTCTAACTGTACTCTTTCAAATGAGACACTTTTTGACTTCAAAATAGGCTGTTGAAGCGTGAGTAACTCATTCTTCACTTCTACAGTCGTTCGTATGCTGGAGCAATGTTTCAAAGCGAATTTATTGGTTTTTCTTATTCTGATCCGTTTTAAGCTGGCACTTTTCTACAAAATGCTAAGAATGCGTGATTTTTCTTAGCAACAACAGAATAAAAAAAAAAAAGGCAAAACAACAAAGATTGACGTTTGTTGAATAACAATGACAAATACACCCAGACTCAAATGTAAGATTCAATAAATCAACAAACAATTCTGGCTGAGCAAATGCACGCTTAAACAAAATTAAATTTTCGTCTTTGTAGCCAATCCGATCCGATACGACGTTACGGCAAACACACAAAGCACACAACACAATGTAAAATGCAATATGATTGCTTCAACATCGGATCGGATACAATTCGATAGCACTTAAATAGAAATATCAAACAATACCAATAAAGGATATTTTGCACGCGTGACAATCGAATTCGATACGGACTCGATTTGGCGCAATAATTGCAATTATTTTACTTTATTGCGTTTATATAAGCACCGCACATGCTTTCATGCGAAAACATATGAGAATGTGGCTAAAAACGTATGTATATATCTACATATGTACATATGCATGAATATGTGTGCATGAATGTGGTTAGCTGTCAAACGTATGTATGTGTACGTTCTCGCATATATCTGCAACAGTAAAGCCAATTAAAATAAAAATAAGGTAAACACAATGACACACCGTAGATAAATAAATATATTATTTTTATTAAATAACTCCAAAAATTTAATAAACGTCACATTACAAATAACATATGCAATTTTATTTGTTTTAATTGTCAAAGATATACGAGCCATTCTGTTATATAATTTACTTAATTGCATTGCTTATTTTGAATACATAATATCATACGTTTAGTTGTATGCAAAGGTTTTTAATTATTTTTGCTCTGATTTCCAATTTTTTTTTTTTTTGTTTGTTTGTTTTTATTTGTTGTATAGTTTATATATGCAGTACAGTTGTTAATAAGGTAAATACTAACATTATGAACATATTACCAAAATGTCATCGTCATGACAACTGCCTGCTCTGTATAATTACCCAAACAAAGTCCATTTTTTGCGCATTTTGCAAACGGTTATTTTTGCTTTTAGTTAATGTTGTCATTAAACAACGTTATTAACCATTTCTAGACAAATAATTATTATTTTAAAAGTTTATGACCTGCTGACACAAAACAAACACAAAATCCACCTTCACAACAATGTGAAAAATGTTGAACAAGAAAATTATGGCAAAGAAAAAATTATATAATTTAAGTAGCTAAAGGATTCAAACGTGACAAGTTTTAACATTGAACACAGCTTTATGTTAATTTATTTTAATTGAAAAAACCTTCAAGCAATATAAAAGTACAAATACTAAAACAGTCACTGGTCTCAAGTGACACAAACGAAGTCCTTCCTATACTAAGAGGGTGCAAATTAAACCTTACACAAGGGTATTGATACACGCGTCACATATAATAATCTTTTCTTTATTTTTTCTTCCTTTGTATTATTTTACATTTGCTTACTTTGAGTTTGATTTAATTGCGCAGTTTTGTTGGCCTTTAAATCTGCATTAAATTTCACTCGCACATTTCCCAGCGTAATCAATCGTTCAATATGTCAAACTTGGTTTGCAATTTCTCTGCTTTTAATTGTTTGCTTTGCACGCACACAAGACAACTGTACACAGCCGCAATTGGTAATTTATGCAGATACGACACTTGGGGGTTAATTGCATTTGATCATGGATGTGCATGTGGTCTTTTGACGTTGTCTATTTTCTTTTTGTCGCTTGCTTTTTTACCTTTCTGACTAAGTGTCGCTTCGTGTTTCAATATTTGACTAGACTAACCGACCGCCTATATTCGCTCAACACTGTGCGCCTGATTGACACTGCGCCTCCAAAGTTCGCTTAAAACTGTTCATCGCCAATTTGTACTGTCAATTTTACAAGGTTCATAACGTGTTAGCCTATGCACATAAACGTTTTCTCCACCTACTACTGCAGCTTATTTTTTGTATTTTGTGCTTTGTTTCACGGCTTAACAATAAATATTAAAGTGTACTTGTGTGCAGTGTAGAGAGCAACCTTCGAAGGCACGTGCCCATGCTTAATTGAAATGCACATGTATCTATGCGCACTTGAAGGTCTCTTAAAGCTGCTATTCGCCTTTAATACGTTATACTGAATATTTATTTTAATTTTTTACTTTTATCATATCATATCAGTGTTGACATACGAACAAAAGTAAGATAAGTACACGCAGCGTTATCAGCTGGCTATTATTTATATATAAAGCTTGCCCTCGTAACCTTATTTGTCACGCAATTTTCTTCAATCATTTAAAGTGAAAAATATAATTTAACCAAATTTTATTTAGGTGTGCTGCTGTAAAATTATCGTTTATTTAGGCACGTTTACATGCGAGTATTTCAATTATTTATTTTTGCATATGAAAATCAGTTCATGATATATGTACATATGCATATATTGTGTAACGTCTAAGATATAAGTATGCATTTGACTTTAGCTCAAGAACTTCCGGTCAATGAATCAAAAAAAGTCGCTTTCTTTCGTACTTATGTGTACAAGCGACAAGCGTGCAGAGCACTTGATGCGCCGTTTGAAGTTAAGCACCGAAAAGAAAGCTCATGAGCCCCTTTCCTCAAAACACATTCACACAAATGCACAACAGTTTGCTTGGATATACATACATTCATACACTTATACATATACATTGTGTATTCACACAGTGGCTCGTACGCAAAGCTTTCCGTTTTGCTGTCGCTGCCTTTGACAGCGCCTTAAGGCATATTTCACGAAGCCAAGCCGACAACGGCAGCGACGACCATGTTGACAAAGGTGAAGACACAGACGAAGACGCAGACGCAAACGAAAACGAAGGCAACGTCATTAACATAAGTCGCCTTAGCGTAGTATATTTTCCAGCAAGGCAAGGTAGGCAAAATTGTTTAATAAAAACAAAAGAAAAAAAAACAAAAATAAAAACAAAAAACAAAGTTGGTAAAAGTTAAAGAAAAATTTAAAACAAAAGTAGAAAAACAAAAAACAAAACACAAGGCACAAAGGCAATGCAAAGGATGAATAGTCGGGTCATATGGACGAAACAGTATTAGACGTTAGTACGCAACATACACACAGCCAGAGTACCAGGCATACCAACTACAGTGTCTGCAAAAACAATGTTGTCTCTACGTAGTATTCAAAGGAAACAAAACAAAGCGCAAAAGTTAGCTTTATTCTCGACAGCGACAATATCTACATGCACTTTTCGTGCCTTGTAAGTAGTTGACATTTGTCTCAAATTGTAATCCTTATGTTGGTTAAGCGATTGACAGTTAAAAAAAATTTTATAATTTTACATGCAAGCGTATTTTTGTTTCCCAGGCGTGCTAAGTTCAAATTTGTTCAGGTCAAGGTCAAGCCGATGTAGAAAAACATTTTTACTGAAATTTTATTAAAATATATTTCTAATTTATTAAGCATTCGAGTTATAAAAAAAATTTCATAGAAATCATAAATTTTCAATAAAGTCATATGAGAATTATAATCCCCGTCGTCTCTAAGCTATAAAAAAAAAAAACAAAAGGAAAGCCAAACCGATGGTATACTTTTGGCTTACATTGTATGTACGTAGATACACAAAGCAGTCATTGCTGGGCTGTGCAAAAAAAAAAAATCCACGAGCATAATAAAAAACAAGTCCCGCGTGTATTTTGGCGCAAATTTCAATTCGTCACGCAACAACCTCGCAAATGGGTAAAAATTTTATTCTCATGCGCTTACAAATGTGAATATACAAACCCACATATGTATATTTTATACACACATAAAAAAATATGCCAAAGCGAGTTTCTGTAAAAAGTAAAAAGGTTATCAACTCGTAATGTTAGTAAAATACGACACAAAGGGTATTGATTTATAAGCGCGTTAGCCAAGCGAGCATTACGTATACGTCATGCATGCCAGAGCTCGAAAAAACATTTCTAGGCTTGCGTAAGACATTGAATATTAAAAAGTGTGCAAAACCTTTTCTTATAAAGTGCCGTCACAAAATGATTTTCAGAAGTAAATTAAAAGACGCACTTTCTTATTTTTTGTTTGTTTTTTTTTTTTTTTTTTGTGTGTGTGTGTGTACGCATACGCAGTTGAAGGTTCAAATGCATGTGCCAATTATAATAAAATATGATATCAAGGTCAGCAAACATGGCCTAGAGTTATTTGTTTTGCTAATAAAAAAATATTTTATTGCTTAACTAAAATATTTGATAACACTTTTTGCGTCAGTAGCGTTTCAATAATTTCCACATGTATGTAGAAGTGCGGGAATATCGAAATAGCACCAATATAGCAGTTTTGGCAAAGAACTTTCGCTATATGTACATATATGGTAAGACCGGCGGTCCAAAATATTTCAGAAAAATGTCTAATTTCATGCCAATTATAAATTAAAAATGTTTAATTATAATGTGATGTAAAATGTAGCTTAATAAGAGAAGCTTGCATGTTTATATTGGCAAGAGGCTAAGTGACCTTTATCTTATAGGCAGACATAAAATTTTTTCGAAGCCATAAGGGAAACAAAAGATCACGGGATCACGTAACACAACAAATGTATTATGCAGCAACCACAAAGAGTCTCAACTCCTTATTGTTAAAATAGGTTTCTACTTAATAATGCATTTAATAAAGCGCATACCTATATATGACTTACTACTTATTTATAGTTTGCTTGCCCTACTTTGTACAAAAATTGCTGACAACAATATGAAATTTTAATTTTTCTAGTATCCATTTTGTTATTTTTATTACATGTAATGGCAATAACTGAATATGTAACATGTACGAGTATTTGGTGGGCTTCACTTGTGTTATTAATTATTTATTTATTTTGTTTTGTTTTTTTTTTTTTTTTTTATTGTATTTTGTTATAATTTATTAAAAAATGTTGCACATACACCAAATGGGAGTGCAACGTATCTACACATGTTTATGTCTTGTCGGTACACATATCATGTAGGCGTGACAGACAAGTTGGCGCCGAACTTATGTTTGTCAGCTAACCTTCAGCTTGCTTACGCGTTTGCCACATTGCGGTTGCCAGCAACTGACAACCGACAACTGACGGCCGATAATCGGCTGCGAACGCCCAACACTGACAGCCTGTCATTTTCGCGCGGTATCGTACCAAACAGCTGCCGCCTACTTTCTCCTCCTCAATTGACAATACCCACACGCAAAAGTCTCGAGGAGTCAAAGCCCAGCCGGTCTATGGTGTAATTAATATAAAAAATGTAAGTTGACCCACGCTACTGCAGATGGTAAAATATTTAATATATTCAACATTTTGCAGCTCAATTTAATTGAAGTTTCTTCGGACAAGGACAAGAACAATGATAAGAGCAAGAATAAGGAATTTAATAAAAGTATTATTTTTTACATTAATTGCTACTTGTGCAAGTCTTGAAAATATATTGCGTCTGAGAAATATTTTTTAAAAGGTATTTGCAAAACTTTTGCAATTAATTTGAGAAGAAAAACGTAAACTTTAAATTCTTGGTTTTAACAAGTGCATCTTAGATCGGGCAATAGCAAATACGTCAACTGTAGATACACAAAACTTGTATATACTTTCGCTTCGTTCGCCTCGCTGAATACACACATACATAAACACATTCATCTCTCCTAGGCGTTGCCTCGCCTGTCAACAAATTGCTTGGTCCTCATTAGCAAAGCATTAGTGCACAATTTCTAACGGAATAACTTTTATGGCATTCTTGGAAATTTGTTATACGATTACGTTACTATGAAAAAAAAAGCATTCATTTGCTACTTTGTTTTAATTTTTTCAAAGCTGTGAATAAATCTCTTTACTGTTGTTTTTGCTTTATAAAAATTTCGCAATTACTGCTGTGTCAAACTAATATATTGTGTACCTAAAAATACAATTTTATTGATTTTTTTGTTATATTAAGGATCTGTCAATAAGCAAAAGTTTTGTTTTTTGAGCATGTGACGGTGTTGTCACAAACTTGTCTAGGGTCGCGTGGGTGATTGCTTTGAAGTCTTTGAACCTGCAGGCTGTTGTCCATGGGGTTGTGGGTGTAGTCGGGCGGCTTGTCTTTGACTGTAGTTTACTATTTCTTCTTCTGTTGCGGATACTTTGAGTTACGTGAGAGCGCACTTAGCATGGATTCACTTATTTTGGGTTCCTTACCTTAATTAGAACATGTCAAAATATGCATATAATAAATATGAATACTTGCTTGCGCAATATTGTACCTTCTGAAACACTCAAAAACTTTAATCGAAACTTCTCAAAAACAAAGTCAACTCCCTTGTGTAACTAATTTTGAACCAATTACCTGAAGCGAACATTTATTCCATTTTTGTTAAATATTTTTTTTTTTTTTTTTGTTCAATATACTTCAAACATGTTTGAAAACGTTTTCAATACACCCTATTAAGGAAACAACCCCCAAACAAAAATGATTCGTAAATATATATAAGCGTACATTTACACGAATATACTTAAAACAATGTTTTCAAGTTAAAAGTGCGTGTTTTTGTGTATCTCTTACTGAATGTACGGCTGCTTATATACAATGTTAAACCAACAGTCAAACAGAAGGACAGACAGTCAGTCAGACAGACAGACAGACAGACGTACTGACAAACAGACAGTGAGTGAAACAATATCAACGACTAACCGTGTTAGGGTGAAAGCCCAACATAAGGTAACCGTGTTAAGGCATTTATCTGCCCCGTCAGTCGGTATGTTTGGGTGTCTGAATTTGAGTATCTTTGTGTGTTTGTATGTTTATACGCATGTTTGCAGCGCAAGCGTAAAAAAGTGCGATTAATTTCGAGCGAAATACAATGCGACATATGTATCCGTAATCTGTATCTCTAAATGTATCTCTGTATCTACAAACTCAAAAACGATTATATGTTGTTAGTACAAGATTTATCTTCCTTTGCGTTTACATTGAATACCGTATGTTGTGGCATTATTGCGGGTGGTTTCATTTGAAATTGACGATGTAGGTGGAAGCGTGCAATTTCGGGCAATTAACAACAGAAATACATAATAAAGATAAAGCAACAACAATATCAACCAACAACCAGCAACAAATTTTTAAATAGCACAAAGACAACAACACGAAATACCAAGAATGTCGCTGCGCTGTTCTAATTTTTTTTTGTTGTCAGACCGTCTTCGACGTCAACGTCGACATCGACATCCACATCGACGTATATTCTGTCACAGTTCGTTTACTGCATAGATTGAGTGTCACTAATGACATTGTCACAGTCAGTTACGCACAGAACATGCGTTCGCTTATATTTGTATTTTTGTTTTTTCTGTTTTTTTGTTGTTTTTCTTTGTTTTTGTTGCCTTTATGTGACATTTTATTCGCACAACGTGACAAAACTTGTTTTAATTAAAATGAACACCTTTTTATCTTCTGTCACTCGGCGGCATTCAACATTAAATGAAGCATTGTTAAACATTAACAATGCACACACAAAACCTCGAACTGAAGCACGGTCAATGGAAAGCGTGCGGCAGCGACAGCGACAGCTTCAACTGCATGACATTTAATCGGCCCGAACCGTTTAGCCTTTGTATTTATAGAAAAGCTAATTACAACAGCTAAGCTTATCTGGATTACCAAGTTAGAGCACACATAACTGCCATGACAACCGCGGCCTGTGAGCTGCAGACAAACAAAGCATCACTTTTGCGGCTAATGCGTATACGTAGTAAAAATATGCACCACAGCTTCTATTATTATGCCAATTAGTATAATTACAAATTCTAATGCATTTGCATGTGACTGCAAATTAAAAATAGTGGAATATGTATGCTAACAAATTTCTATATTGGTTTTGTTAAAAAGAGAAAAAAGAAATGCAACCAATTAAAAAGTAGCAAGACTTAAAAAGGCAGTTAAGCAAAAATTTAAGCACAGTTGCAGTGTCTGCAACGGAAAAGTATTCAGACTAAATAGCAATAATAATAATTCCCAGGAGATCTGTAAATATGCACTTGTCTAAGATCATAATCAAAAGGTAAGTTTCCGACTGCTTCCAATATGATTAACTTACATGAAAATGTTGACTATGTAGACTTTTAAAAAACAGAAAATATCTTTACATCGACTGGCCAAATTATGTAAATTATTTTCGTTCTACCACAAAATAAAAAAAAAAAAATTTGCTGTTACTTTTAAAAAAGTTAAAAAAAAAATACTACAGGGGCAGCTTTTGGAACAATTTGCAACATCAGAATAAATGAGAATCTACTATGTTTAAAATTCACATATAGGCAAAAAAAAATCCTTGCGCACACTTTAATCAATGCCAGACATATGAGAAATATATAAAATTGTGTTGCCATTGTTGCATATTGTATGTATGCAAAAGTACACTCTAACATTTGAAGAAGAAATATGAATAAGAACTTATATTTAATTTAATTAAGTTGGAATGAAACTCTTCACAAGGTGAAAGGAATATTTATGACTAACAGACTCAAGCCTAAATTCAAATGAAATTTATGCAACAAAACCTGTCCCAAAGCAAATTGCTGCAATACGGCTAACAAGAAGCAAGCAAGAAGGCAATGCAAGTAGACAGACGGACCGATGGACGGACAATCAGACAAACAGCATTGGCATACATACAAACAGACAAACAGACAGACAGACACATCTTAATCACAATTTTGTATGTTTGAGAGATGTGTTATTTTTAGATAGCCGAGAAAGCATGCGACGTTTGTTCGCAATGCTTGAGCCGTAGCGAAAATTAGACCATGAATAATCCTTGAAGTTGATTTTACGCCACACACACACACACACTATGCAGAGCTATACATGGCACTTATGGCCTGCTTCAAGTAACAGCCGACACTAGCTTTTCAAATGCACAAAATCGTATACCTTATACGAATATGTATGGTATGTATGTACATATATTAACGCCCAAGGCGTACCGTTGCCGTAGCCATCTAAAGTAGGTCGTTCATACGTTCATTTTTTATTCGACGACTACAACTGCCAGCACGGTGACGAGCAGCAGTAATGTGTATGTGCGTGTTTTGTGAACGTGTACGTGTGTGTGTGTCTGTGTGTGTGTTTGTTTAGTACTTTTATAAAGTCGTTTTATAGATAATTATGCAAGCAGCTAACTTTTTCGTTTAACAAAAACAACAAACAAACAATAAAATGGCCGCTGACGCAGACAGCAAACAGCGTTCTCTAGGTGAATGTACAAAAGAAGCAACAAGAAATAAGAAAATATGCCTAAACAGCCACAAACGGAAGTGAAAACAGAACGGAAATGTTTAGCAAAAACACAAAACATAAAGCAGAACAAAAAACAAAAGAAAAGAACAACAACAGCAACAATAACAAAAAACAAAAACAGAAAACATTGCCGCATGGCACACAGCAGATACACTCTACTTTGTTATTGTTGTTGTTCTTTGTTGCTTTATGTAAATATTAAAAAATAATAAAAACGGCACTTACTTACTTTTCCAAGATCCTGCCATTAGCGAAACAGCACCCACACACACACACCACACACACACACACCACACACACACACACACCACACACACACACACACCACACACACACACACACTTACCTAAAGAAACACACACGTACTTCTTGAACAATATCTAAATTCCATGGCCGCCTGTTTTAGGCGCAAAAAAAAAAAATAGAAATGTCTAACCATATTCAATTATATAATATAACACATGCACATACATATACATAGATAGACATAAATAATATTTGTCATCAGTATTTGTTAAGCATACGGTCGCCAGATCCTGGCCATGTCGCGCTCTGAATAATGACCATTATGCTGAGCGTTTATTACCGTCAAGTAGGGAATTTCATAAAGTGCTATGCACATATGTAACGGTACAGTGTTCAAACTGGAATATTGTCAGCCACGTTAAGTGCTACAAAGTCCTGCTGTGTATGCAGCATACTCACACACACACACACACACGCACGCACGCATATATACGTGCATACTCACTCGGCACACAGACACACACACACACACATGCATACACAGACATCTAGTGCATGAGCGTGACAGTGACTCAACTGCCAGCCACTGGAATAATGTACGACTTGTTTCAATTTCAGCTTAATGTATGCATTGAAAAACACTTAAGTGTTTTTCGTGCCACTCATGCTTGGGCGCTCGACTGTTCTATGCCCCCAACCGTTCTATCCTGCCACCATCTCCCACTCTCTCACACTGTCGCACTCTGTCGGGTATCTCTTTTAGTAGCGCGCACACACTCTGTGACCGTCCGCCCGCCCGACCGCACACACACCATCACTGATTGACGCTCCACTCACAGACACTCAGTGACGCCGTCGCCATCTCGCCGCTATCGCCGCCATCGTCGTCTCACAGTAATTGTACTATGTGTAAGTACATGTGTGCATGAATGCAATTAATCGCATGTAACTAGGACTCCCAGGAAATAGAATTATTGTACAAGCATGCGGCGAGAGCTGACTCACACTGTCGACGGAGCAGGAGCATGGCACAAAGTCTGGCATAGCATGGCATGGCATGGCATGACTGACGTCAAAGGCGTGTATGTACATCGTGTCGCACGAAGTCTGAATATCTGAATATGCATAGCTGCATATTGAAAAGTCGTAATGCGATCATAAATAAACCAATAAAGCCACATGAAAGCGTGTTCGGCAATGAGCTGCGTCCTATGGCGCGGACTATTGTTGTGTAAACCACTGTACGAGTATCTTGATAAATATCAGTAATATATGTATAAACGTTAGCTACATAAAGCACCTGTGCAGTAATTTAATTAAGTTTAATCATTTTTACGCTTCATTTGGTAAAGTTGACGCATTTATTGGGCAACACAAATTTATTAAATGAGTCTTTCTTTTAACTTAATTTTTTAAATAAATACTTGAACAGCGGAAGACTAAAAACAAAAAAAAAAAAAAACAAAAAAAAAAAACTCAGTTCCGAAAATCAGTTTCGATATAAGAACCATATTTAATATAATATGAACCTCTACATTTCAGCGGAGTATATGAGAATAACACAAAATCAAAATTCATAATTATCCAGTTTCGTGAAAATATAAAAATTTATTTATCACAACACTTTTCTAACTCATTATGAATTTATAGGCCCATACATGGGTATCACACTTAGGTGCTGCTAATTATTTGCGAAAAACAAAGAAAATATTTTTTTAGAATCTTCACGCAATAAAGAAAATGTATGCCACTGTGTATATAAGGAGTTTCACATATTATGTTTACCGAAATAGAATCACATTGAGTTTTAAATAGATTCAGTATTGGAATATATGTAAAAACTTTTGCCTCGTTACCATAAGGATTTGTTACTGTTTTGTTTGATTAATTACATTTTTCTCTGACTGATGTTTGCTTGTTTCGTCTTTTGATTGTTTGTTTGTTTTTGACTGTTGATTAATTTCATTTGCTATTTGTTCATCTGTTCAACATTCATGCAATGTATCTAAAACATTTTACTTTCTTTGACTTATTTTTTTCGTAGCCTTCTTGGTTAATCACACAAAATATATGCAAATATATGCATTTGTTTGAATAGTTAAATCAGTTAAATTAGCCATTTGTTTATAACTTAGAAGCAAATTTGTCATTCTGTGCTTGTGTCTTCTAATTGAGACATTAATTGCTACGGGTTTTTTAAATTAAATAATTATTTCAAAAATCGAATGAAAGCATAATTCATCGAAGCAATTTTTCGAATGAATATCATGATAAATTGCAAAGATAAGGTAAGAGAGTTCAGTACAACATCACCACAAGCCAAAGCTACTTTATAGTTTGTTTTAATTAAAATTTACAACTTTAATGAGGCAAAAAAATTACAAAACGCGTTTTCTGCTGCAGCCGTGTTATTGACTTCTACTATAAATGGCTTTAATATACTAAACAGACACACAACAAGACACTTTATCAAATATCCACGACCAAACCATTGCCCACAACAGGGCAAACTTGTGCAGACGAACGCTACAAAGGCTGTTTGTAAAATGTCCACTTAAACTGAAAATGAAATTGTTGCAACAAGTTGAAATTTGTTTTTTTTTTTTTTTTCATGCTGTGTTTATGACATTTTACAAAAACGTATATAAATTGAAAAAATGCAGGAGACAATGTAAAGAGAAAATGTTAATAAACATTACATGTTTACAAAAGAGGCAACAACAAAAACATGAAAAATAAAGCAAAAAGTAGACAGTATACTGACATTTTGCATTTATTATGAAGTTCATGTACCAACTGGGTTTGATTTTGAGTCGGATGCGACGTATACTCAGACATGTCTGCATGTATTCGTAGATGTGTAGGATTTGTGTACTCCACGTGTAAGTGACAAATAACGTACATAAATGCACAAGAGATGTGTCTGCAGAGATCTTTCCTTACTAATTTGTGCACTCCATTTTTGATCTCCTTGCTCCTTGGGCACAGCATATACTAACATACAAACGAACTCTTTGTATTAAATATTAAATCTTAAATATTTCTACTTACAAATTATTTCAGCCGTCGGCAGTTTCATGTATGCGTGTCAAAATGTACTCTGCATTTTATTGCTAAGCAATGATTTTACGACAAAAAATTGCAATACATTACTCGCATATGAATATTACTTGCTCTTTTTTTTTTTTGTTGCAACACAAATACTCGAACATTTTGAAAAATGCATTTTTGTGAAAAAGCAAGGACTGTTTACACTGAACGGCTTGAATCATATTTATTCGATGTTTTTTTTTTTTTTTTTTCATTAGTGTTCTGCACACATAGTGCCAATACGCAAACATACTGTCAGTCAGCCGCTGGCATGCAATTTTATTAAGTGCTTTCATCAAATTTTACTTTAAATTTTATGTTCTCTGTACTTTATTTTCCAATGCGTTTTTTGTAGAATATGTGTATTTTCACGTAGACTACTTTTTTCTTGTATTTTTCAAAGTTGTAAAAGTTTTGCAAAAGGAATATGTATTTCCATTGGCATCAAGAGCATTTCCAAGTGTATTGAATGAGCCAAGCTGGGAAAAATCAACAACTGTAGGACTATAGAGCACGTCACCCAGTTAATGCGGTTGGCCAAGGCAACTGACTTTATAAAAGAAACATTGGCAATGTCATGCGCAACACATGAAAAATTCAGAAGTACTAAACTATTAGAGTATAGATGGTGGAACTCGCTTTTAAATAATGCTGCAGACACATTACTTCATTTTCTAATAGTTTTTTTTTTTTTTATTTTCTTCTATTCATACTAACGCAACTTATTATTCGAGGCTGTATATAAAGCACGCTATGCAAACTTCCGCAGCATTATACTTACAATACTAACATGTGAGTCGCTCACGACACCAAGTCCGACACGATTCAATGTCCCCAAACATTAAATGAAACCTAAGCCAACTTAACCAAAAAAGGAAACGGACGAAAATAACCAAAAAAAAGGAAAATAAAACCAAAACCAATAAAAAGGACAGTTACGTCGACGACGCAGGCAATGTTGACGACGTTGAGCATGCAAATGTATGGTAACCCAAATGAAAAGCATGTAACACGCCAGAATAGTCAAAACGTTTGCCAGCATCGAAAATCGTTGCACGAAGCGTGCTACTAATAAATCCCAACAAAAACAACAAAAATAAATAAGGAAAACTATAATGAACAAAGAAAACAAAAAAAAAAAAAAACAAAAAAAAAATTGTTTTTTGTAAACAATAAAAGTCAAATTCAGAGCAAAAACCGCAAAAAGGAAAACAAAAAGAACAAAGAAAAAAAAAAAAAAAAACAAACTTCGCCTATGCAAAATAAACGTAAAATAAAAGACTTGGAAAATCTCAGAATCTGTGAGTGAGTAGTGGCAAATATATTCGTATGGTCTAACATTGGCTAATTCAAAAACACACACGCTAGACACGATTTATGGACATTTATCAAGATTGGGAATTGTGGTGAGATTGTGTGTATACGCCACAATAGTCAAGAGACTTGCAGTTGAAATATGTGCAAACAATTTCGTATCTAATAAAAACAGATTTACTGGCTGGCTTTGGCTTTGTGGGTTAGTATGCAACAAAAACAATAACATAAACACGCATTCGTCATGCGTGCTAAGCGCTAGACAAAAAGATACGCATCTACGAGGACAGTCTACAGTAGGTGGAAACTGAAGAACTATTAAACCATTATCGCCATATGAGTGCATAGATAAAACTAAGCAGCTGACATGATAATGACAGCAATGAAACTAATGACGATTAACCTTGTTGCTGTTAGCTGATTAGCGACAGTTTATCACTTCGCAAAACAAAAACATTGTCAAGGAGCAAAAGAAATCTAGTTGCCTGCCTGCCTGCCTGCCTGCTTGATGATTTATGTAAAATAAACTCACTCACATATGTATATTAAATGCGCATAGACTTTGTGAAAACCTTAAAGCGTGTCGGCACCGCATTGCAGAATACACAGCGCTATAAGGCAGACTCAGTTTGCTTTTAAGGGCACCTGAGGTGGCGGCTGCTGTTGCTGCTGTTGCTGCTGCTTGCATGCTCAGTTAACAATATGAAAGAACATTAGTTGAACTTTGGGCACGTCGTGGCACATAAGCCGCAGCGAGTAGGTCTAAGTGGCGCAGCAGTTTACTGACAGCAGGCAACAGAAGACACTCTGGCTAAAATGTTTACTATAGTACACTTGGGCAACAATCACACAAGAAAAAATATAAAAAAAAATAAAATAAAATAAAAAAAAAACAACAAACATGTGGCAAAAAACTTTACGCAGTGTAGAACTTTGATTGATATTTGCCGAGTAATTCAATTAGCTTTGAGCACTACTTCGACGAGACTAAGCTGACATTGGCAGCGTCTACGTCAGGCAAGGCACACATATACAAAAAAAAAAAAAAAAAAAAAATTAAATAAAATGCCATTTTTTTTTAAGAGCCACGCAACGATATAAAAAAATTAAAGAAAGTAAACAAATTACTTGAGCACGACCACAAGCAGCACAAGTCAAATTCAGTTTGGTCTGATTTGGATTGCGTTGGGTTGGGTTGGGTTGGGTTGGGTTTGGTTGCATGTTGGGGTTTTGTGTGCTGTGCTGTGCTGTGCGGTGATGTTGTATAGTGCGATGTGGTGTTGACTTGGGTTTGCTAATTAATTAAAATATCTTTGCAGTTCCACCAGAACGTTGTTGTTAAAGATTGCCACATAATTGAGCTATTAGTTTTGGCAAAGTTTTTAATAAGCCTTCATTTTAACAATTTGCGTCGGCAGAACAGCTTCTTGCTTCAGCTCTCCCCCTGTGTTTTCTTAGCTGTCTTCGTTTTCGTTAACAATTTACAATTTGTTACTATACAACAACAACAACAACAAGCATCGATACGAAACACAAAGTTCGTCGAAGCCTCAAGCGCAAACCGTTTGCTGTCAATAATTAATAATATTGCCTGAACTGAATTTAAACACTTTACATCGCATAGCTTCTTTTTTAGTCGCTGATTGACGTCACAGGCAGCGTTTAAATATGCAGCAACATTTTTTGGATTTTTATTGCCTTAGCTCGTTAAAAACGAAATAAAATTCGAACAATAAATTTCCCGATTGCTTTGCAAGCTTCTAGTTGCAGGCGTCACTTTGCTAGGATCACAGTGTAATGACTTAACGTGGCCATTAAAACGCAAAACAAAACTAAACAATAGGCCAGGGCCAGCTACATTGTTATGAAAATCAATATTATCATAAAAATTAACCCAACCAACATTGTTGGCCACCCAAATCTACGTCACATTACTTATACGCAATATTCAAACAAATCCCCATAGCTGCTAACAGAATCATTAGCGTTAATGGTATAGTAGAGTATGTATACATTAAAGTAAACCGTAATCCTATATAATAGCAGGTTACCTTACTGCTAAATATTACAAAATTCTAACGGAGGTTTATTTGACAAGAGCAACATTGAAATATAAAATGAACAGTCAAGCACCAAAGTGAAATTACTCTTAAATGATTAACAAAAGGCTCTCGTTTGACATGGAGTCATTATCTTGCGGAATACCTAAATAGCTACAAACTGGCTTTTTTAATAGTCTGAAACGAAACCTAACTCAGAAACCTAACCTTTTCCTAAAATGCTCGGTTAAAAAAAACAAAAACCTAAATTACCAAATCACATTACAAAGCCAAAACGAATGGGATCGGAAGCGAATATTCTAATCCGATCGCATCTTAAGTTTGCAGTTACTTATTTGTAAGCTAGACTAGAATATAAAATGAATGTCAACATGTTATACGATAAATTAATTACCGATTCGAAATAGCACAACTGAATGCGTGTTTAATTCTCAAATTGAATGGATTAAACGGACTAATTCAACTCCTAAAAAATGGCAAGATGCTGAAACTTAAACCGAAGCCAAAGCCGTTTGTGCCTAATAAGTTTTGGCGATTAACTGACGAATGCAAACCAGAGATTAATTCATTATGACTTACATAAGCAAATAACTTATCTAAACCTACACGAAATTGACTGAAACTAAAGTAGAAAGTTTGAATTTTTTTTTTGGTTTTTTTTTTTTGTGCTGTTTCCTCCTTTTTTGCTTACTTGACTTGCAATCAAAAGTCAAAAGTTGTGTCGGACGGTAAAATAAGTAAACTTTTTCTAATTACATGACAGCTGCTAATACAAAAGTTGTTGCTGGTTTTTGTTCTTGTTTGCCGTTGATTATATGAAAAACAAAATTTTTGTTTTTTTTCTTATTTTTTATATAAAAGCGCAGGTGTCATCAAAGCAAATGCCAACTTATAAGTCAACAGCAAACTTAAGTAACCATGGTAATCAGCTATCTTACCTCTGCAATTAAGTAGAAAATGTTGTACAACAAAAGTATTTACGTTAAGTTGCGATAAGCAAATTCTTGTAAGCTGATATTCTAATGAAGTAAAGCATTCAACAAATAACTAAGTGTATACGAGTATTCTACGAATAAGCATGGCTTTTGTGTCAGTTAAATGAAATATTCCTTTGATATAGCATATAAGCCAATTAGAAAAAGAACAAAAAAAAAAAAAAAAGCATAACTTTAAAAACTGGGTTTTGCTAAAAATAAGCCAATGGCATGTGCAATTTTAAGTGGGAAGCATGTAGAGAAAACTGAAAAGCTCAGAATTCCCCTTGCTGATAAGCTTCGTAACTGATCATCATTCGCTAATAGGCAGGCGTCATTTTTGCACTTATTTGAGATAAAAAAGTACACTCGCATAAGCGTCTGTTCTTGCCAGGGGCGTCAGACAGTTATCATCTTAGCGATATGCTAGACAACTTGCAGATAAACATTTTGACATAAGTGGTGTGCTCAAGAGCGTTTATTAAATAAATTTCAGATAAGCACATATTTTTTTTTTTTTTTTTGCTTTTGTGTTTAATTTTAATAGATCACTGTGTATTATCAGTCAATTTATTAGCAACGCATGTTCGATTTGATATTTTCGTAGAATATTTGTGAAGCCGCCTTACTTCTTCTTCACCTGTTTCAATATTGATATTAAATCGATGGAAAGTCAAAACAGCGCAGCTCTTTGCATAAATATTGGCATTGGATTGACAGTTACTAAAAATCAACTCGGCATAAATGCTTTATTCAATTTGTTCAACAATTATGATTTTCAATTTGTATTTTTTTTTTTTTTTTGCATTAGCGAATGCGACAAGAATTTCATAATGACGCACACGCGCATATTAAATCACACAAATATTTTTATCATAGCTTTTTCTTCGTTTTTTTTTTTGTTTTCTTTTTCTAATATAAAAGAAATCTATTTTATACATTTATATAAATATATATATATAAGTATACTTATATCGAATGAAGTAGCATGTTTGCTCAAGGATATTATAATAATAATAAAATATATATAAAACAAATATATTTATTTTGTTGGCAAGAAAGCGCTATAACACAAAGAAAAGCCAAAATTCACAAACAAAATAAAATGCCACCACAATGACATGCTCGCATTACAAAAACAAATAATAAAAAATAGAACCAAACCAAAAAACAAAACGCAACTAAACCAAACAAATTAAAAGACAGCGTCACCAAGTCTAATTTACTGCTAATAAAAAGCGAGACAAAGGCGAAAAAGTAAATTACATGATTTAACACAAACATTAATAATAAAGAACCAAATCAAAACACAGCACAGCACTGCACAGCAGAACAAATATTCATATAAAAAAACAAAAATACCAAAAATTATTTAAGTTAAGCATAAGGGTCAGTAGACACATACATACACACACACACACACACACATACAAACAGTAACGCTAACTACAACAACAAAACACCTAAGACATTATTCACTTTCATTTGACACAATTTTCGTAAAAGTTGGCAGGGCAAAAGTGTAAAAGACGAATTATGTGCGTAAAAAGCAACCTCAGCAAGAACAACAACAACAACAAGAGCAACAAAATATTCACAAAATACAAAAGTTGTGTATATGCATGAGAACAAAACTCAATACACACTAGAGACCAACAAAAACAATACACCACAAATACAGACAGCACCATGGCAAAACTTGGCCCAAAGCGAGCAAAAGCTGGATAGACACACAAGTCGCGACACTAAAGCGCTTAGCTGCGTCACTCAGCTTCAATTTCAGCATCCATCCGTTTGTAACTTACGAAAAATGAAAAACCCAAAAGAAAAAAAAAACAAAAAAAAAATTATATACAAGCAAAATAAAAACAAAAAAAAAAAAAAACAAAAAAAAAGGATACAGAAAGTAAAAGTTGATATGAATGGCAAACTTAAATCTGCTGCTGTCAAAACTAGCGACAAATTGACAGCCCAGCGAGTTGAAACGAAACGAAACGCAGCACAAACCAAAGCAAAGCAACGCAACGCAACTCAACGAAATAAAATGAACTAACTATGCTAAGGACAGTCGACAAGTATTGAGCAGAGTGACGTGCCATACAAAGCATACGAGAGTCAAGAACTTGGCTTGACATTGAGCGTACTACAGAATTGGCAAGCGTCTTAGAAATTGGCTTTAGACGCGCTCAACATGACAACTAGTAACACTTAGTTGTGTTGTTGTTGTTGTTGTCTCGAGTTTTTGTTTTTTTTTCTATTTTTCTTTTTTATTTTTTTTGTGTGTATGTTTTTTTTTTTTTTCATGTGTTTGCGTTTCGAGTGTTAATTGCTTTTAAGAGAGCGTTGTGTTACTAGGCGTATACGTGTTTTCCCACTCATTTTTCGTCGTTATTTATTGCTACGTGTACAAACAAACAAAGTCATCACATGCAATACACTGTTTTTATTTCTATTTTATTTTTTTCTTCCGCTAATGCTATTCTAAAATTTAGTGATTTCTTTTATTTATTTCGAATAGTTTGTTTTTTGTTTAACTTAAGTTTTGCTACATAACTGAGAAAAAAATGTTGGAATCTTAAAACTTTGTGCGATACACTAACAAACCGATGTGGGGGTCCCACCAGCAACAGATATACACTCAAATGGTAATCACGTCTTGAATAAATCAATAATTAAGAAAAACCAAAGTCTGCCGATTTAATTAAGTATAACCATTGCCAATTGTCTCTAATTCAATTCGAACTCCATAGTCAAACGCACGGAGAAAAAGCAACAATTAAGAAGCAAGCCAAGCTATCACATGATGGATCAACTTTGATAGATCATTACATTTGAAGTATGTAGAAAAGCCAATTATGCCGCGAAACTCCAATGAGTTCTGACGATTGTTTGCTTTTTTCCAAACTATGTAGCTGAATCTTTTTCTCAATTTCACTAATTTTTTCGCTATATATGCATACTTAACTCTCAGCATTTTTTTTTTTTGGGGTAAGCGATAATTTTGTTGCTCAACGAATTGTTAATAAAACTAAATGCTGAACTTGCAAAAAAAGAAAAATATTCTCAAGAAAACCCCGACCCCAGCAACACAAAAAACGAAAACCATGCTATAATTAAGAAAATAAAAAATACAAATTGAAGCAAAGAAAAGAATACAAAGCAAAGAATAAAAGAAAATCCGATTCTTCTATGTGGATTCCAAAAAACGCAAACTTATCAATTCTTCGTATTTTCTTCACATGCCCAATTCTCGCCCACACCTTTTGCTTTTTTTAGCGCTGGAAAATTATGATTGCATAAAACGATTTTAAACAAAAAAAAACCATTTCAAAACTGAACAAAACAAACTAAAAACATACGCGTTAGTTAAATATATGCATATGTATCAATAAATACATGTATATAAATTGGCATAAAACGCTAAAATAAAAACAAAAAAATAAAAAAAAAATAAGAATCATGAAAAATAGCACACACAGACAAAAAAATAAAGACCAACGCAGTGTGTAGTGTGTATAATAAGCAAACCTCTGTAGAAGAAACGATTTTGCCTCCGCCAGCTGCTCAGATTTTGCAATAATTATAGAAAATAATTTCTCCAGCGATTTATTTGCTGCGAGTCTAATTAACGCAGAAGCAGCGTTCTCCAAGCATTTTAATAAACGCTGCGGTTATGTAATTACAAATCGCCACTGAGTGTTGCTACGCTTTTTTATTTATCTAAGCGTCGTATATCGAAGTACTAAGCTGCAATCAATGGTCTGCGATCTGTAAATGACAGTTGCATAGACAAAAGCTGCTATGTAATATGTACAAATATATATATGTACACAAAGTGCAGATTACATTTAGCGTTGTAAACGTTATATAATTAAGATTTCCAAGACTTCTTAATGAAGGCTGATATATGTACATATATGATTAATCAGCGACTTAGAAACGCTCTGCAGTCGCCCAATTTCTATAGGAAATGCACACCTTGAGCACTTCTTCACTATTGTGCTGATGCTTTTCTTTATTTTGTTTAGGCTTTAAACAATTTGTCAATCAAGATTTTTGGCCACATTATGAAAATAATTGACATTTGCATTAAATGGCTTACTTTTCTTATCATAAGTCATATATTGAAAAAAATTAAAGTGTAAAACTAACATCATATTTGTTATTAAAACATGCCTAGATTACAAAACTTAAACATAAATCATTCATCGAATAAGTAAATTTATCATAATTATTATCACTAAATGAAACCACTTTAATTTTCAATTAGTTTAACATTAAATTTTTGTGCTCAAAAAGTTTTTATAAACACACAAATTTGCTATAAGCCGGATCCCAAATAATTTTGTCTGGTTTTTGTGGTTTATGCACGTATACGTTTTATTAGTCTGTTTATTTTTATACAATGTATTTAAGAAGCACATGTTTATAACTAGTCATTAAACCTTAACGGAACAAGTTATATATGTACACACATGCGTGTGTTTTGGAAAAAGCAAACAAAAAGCCTTTTTCAAATGTATATATTTTGGAAAATAAAATCACTTATACATTTGAGTTGTGGCATTTATTGAATATTTACAGCAGAAATATGTTGGCAATGCACAAACGAAAAACATCCACACAAAAGAGAGCAAATGGACGCCCACTGTGCAGAAATATTTAATAATAAAATAGTTCAAAATAATTCGGCATGTATGGATTATTTTGATTTTTGCCTTTTTTTTAATTTAGGTAGGTTAGTGTTAGTGTTGTATATGATGGGTAAAATTGCCTAAAACCAAACCAGAATAACAAACAAGTCAGGTGGAGCCTGCACAAAGATCAAAGAAAATGACAAACACACAAAGCATAAAACCCATATCCTTGTCAGAGCGCATAAACTTTATCAATTTTAGAAATAAAAAAAAAACAAAAACAAACAAAAAAAAAACAAACAATCAGCAACAAACAACAACAACAAAAGCCACATAAATACGCCTTTTCAGAATCAATGAAGCAAATGAAAATTTTCCTAACTCTTGCGAAAAATTGTTCCTGTGAAAAATTTCTAATCAACAAATTTATATTTAGTTAGCTTCACCAGATATTTTCAGATGAATTTGCCAAAAGAAACACCATATTGACAATGCTATGTGTGTTCTAAATTAAAACAGAAGTCAGGCAAAGATATTAACAAAGGAACAGTTTGCTTTCAAATAAAATCAAAAATAATTCATGTTGACCTGTTTCAAAATATCGAGAAATCTGTAAGCAAAAAAAAAACATACATTTACAGTAGGACCTCGCATAAAATAATACTCGACTAACGAGGTTTTGCTCAACTCAGTTAAGAATTAGTGCTAAAAAATTCAATAACTCTACTTCAGTTTTGATTCAACGCAAATTAATAATGTTGTTTAGCTGCCCCAATTAAAATTTGTAAATAGCTCTGAATGCCTTTTTAGTACCATTTAGTTGCATTCAAGCTCTAAAACATTAAGCATGCTTAAGAATACAATAAAAATAAACTTTAAAGTATGAGTAAGATATACATACCTTTAAAGGACAGACTTTCTAAGTGTAAAAGTAATATGCAAAAAATATTTTATGGCATCTGAAAAGTATTGATAAACAGGATTAAAGCACCTAAGCTAATTGCGTGCATTCAAAAATATGCATGATTTTTCTAATTTATTTGTCAGTTTTGACTTTTCAAAATTTTTGCAAAATAGTTTGATTTATAGTAAACGTGAACCTTGTGTGTTATACAATTTTCAGTAACGTAGCATTTTTTTGTAATCAATTATGCACGTTATTCGAGATACGACTGTGTATAGCAAAAAAATTTTCGTACAGCTTAAAATAATTTACACGATGTCCATGATCAATTATGGTACTTCATCACTATAACGCACTCTCAGTGTTGGCTGTATTTGCTTGCCTGTTGTCCTGTTGTTGTATTTGTTTTTGTTTTTTATGCTTACAATTATGCAAATATATGTACAATGTATCGTATCCTCACAACAACAACAACAACCCTGTTTTCACTCACAAATCGCTACTAAATACAAATTAATGATTCATTAATTTTGTGTGTAAGCTGCTGCTGATGCTGCTGCTGATGCTTTTGCCGATGCTACTCTGACGTAGTACTTTAAAATTACACACATCGTTCGTGCGGGGCTGTCAGCCTTAGAGTTAATGATTTAACATTTATCACATGCTGCATCATACATTAGCAATCCAACGCGGTCGTTTTTCTTGTTTTTTCCTTCTTGATTTTTTATTTTTTTAAGAATTAATTTTTTTGATTTAGAATCCAAATTTACTGTAATTTTACCAAAGCTAGATCAAAATACTGCGTTAAACTCCTATCAAAATCCATGTAATGAACTCGTGATACTTGATAAAAACGCAATCATGCTGCATAAATGTCAGCCTAGTGACTATTAATATGATTTTCCTTATAGTTTTCCTTTTACTTTACATTTAAAACTATAATTACGCTGTTAAAATTATTTATTTATAGGTCTGTAAAGACACTTTTTATGATATATGAACATACATTCATACATACATTCTTTTTTTTTTTTGTGAAAATACATAAATCAAGTTTGTGCTTGAAATAAAACACGACACTCCAAATTTTAGCTATATTTTATATTTATCACTCCATGTATGGAGTATATATTCAGAATATAGTTATCAGTCGGATATATTATATAATTACCCTTTCATTTAAAGAGTAATGAGAATAATTGAAACAACAAATTCTATTTAAGAATAGCAGCAGCAACATACCATACCGATATGAGAAACGCTAAAATTGAACAAGAGCTGCTTTAGTCTACAATGATCTTAGAGGATCATTAGGATGATGTTAGAATGCTCTACGAAGTATTACAGCAAACGTACAATTATCGTGTCATTCATAATGAAATTAATATAGTTAATTTTATTCGCAAATTAATATATTTTTTTTTTCTATCTTAGAGGGAAAAACAAAGGGTCACATATGTATATATGCTGTATGGAGTCTCATGTCTCAAAACGAGAAATGATGCATTGCATTTTGAAATTATAATTTAATTTCTTATGCCATTGTTCCTTTTCTTCACAGTGAGTAGACGATTTGTAATTTTCGTTTCAGTAGACATTTAGAATTATATAGCCGATTAGCCATATTTCGCAGCTCAGTAGCATAACCAAAACATTCTACAAGTGATTTCTTTCATATTCTTTGCATAGCGTCTTTGTTTGAAGTATTCAATATCAATAATTGTGTTGTTTTTGTAAGTGAATGCACCCTAACAGATTGAATTAATGAACATGATGATGGAAGGAATCAGATTCAAATAAAAAACATTCTCTATATTTCAAATAATAAGCCAAATTGATTTGTCAATTTTGAAAATGAATAATGGGTATGAGAACAGATTAAACGCAACGAACGAAAATCAATTGAACTTAGGTCGAAGATGCTTTCAATAAAGTCAACGCTTGGAGTGAAAATATTTTTATTACAGATGATATTTTGGCGATAGATCGACATACAAAAAAAACGCTGCGATAAAGTCTACTTAAAAAAAAAAAATAAAAACAATTAAGAACAAATTTCTAGTGATTCTTTTACTAAAGTGTCCGAATAGTGCATTAACATATGTGCAGATTACTTTACAGAGATATACGAGACGATTTATTAAATACAATAAAAAATAGCATATTGTTTAAGTATTCTTTACTAAATGAAACCACGGAATTTGTTGCAATGCAATTACAATACAAATATAGTAAGTGCACAATACGACTGAAGCATGAAATGCCATTAGAAATGAAGAGCTTTTGAAAACTGGAAATCCTATCAGGATAATTTACGAATGCTCGACATAAAGCGAAAACCGCTAAAAAGCAAATGAAGAAAAATAAAATCAAATAAATCTTAAATGCTAAAGCAGGAAATATTCCATCTTCTTTACTGAATAAGAAAAATCTTAATATAAGGTTAAAGAAAAGAAAACTACTCATGGTAAGAGATACAAGAACGGTCAAGAAAATAGAAAAAATAAAGCCAAAAACACAAAGCAACCACAATGAAAGTTGGTAAGCGTAGAAGTGCTAACATAACCCCGGGTTATTCACGTAAAATGAAATCAAATTGCGGTCGTGTCTACCTTTGGGTCGCGTACATTTATATTCGCACAGACATGTGCACATTTGTATAGACGCGTGCAGTTGTAAGCGTGTGTCTTTAAAGTACAGGGATATTCTGTTGTCAGTATAAAAGCATAAAACAGATGGATGAGAACAATGAATGACTGGCTGTCATATCAATATCCACTAGGCCAATGACACACGCCCCCATGAAAACGATCGCATAGTTATAAAATTTATAGAAACGCTGCATGCACCGTACAAAACCGTATCGAGAACAGATAGACAAACTCCTAGTACATCATTTACACATGTTATGTATATTTACATATATATATAAACATATACATATGTATATTGTCTATACGGGCTTATATAAGTATATTCCCTTATCATAAGTTTACCCTCGTATTGCGTAGTTGATAATGAGCTAAAGACAAAAAAAAAAATAAATATTTTATCATATAGCTCACCTGTTTATTTACTGTTTACGTTAAATCGAGGGCAGACCAAATCAAATTTGTTTTATTTAATTTTTCGTTCTTAATTTTTTTTCTGGTGCTGCTGAAGTTCTTTCCAGTGAAATTGTGCGGGTGGCAACGGTTGCGGCAACGGCGTTGACGGCAGCGATGACGACGACTTTGGCAGCGTTGACGATTAGAAGCAGTAAAATAAAGATGTTGGTGACGACAATGAAGACAATAATAACGTTGAAAAGTATACTTTCTTTAGTTTATTTAACTCGGAAAATGTTAGCGCCTTTTTTAATAATTATTTTTTTTTTTTTGAGATTTATTTATTTTTATATTTAACGCACAGCACACTCTTGTAACACAAAAAAAAAAAAAACAAACAAATTAAAATATTTTGCACTCGTTACTCGTAATGCTTAGCGTTCACAATTTTTAATTAATCGCTTTATTTATTTGTATCATCAACTACACAACTAAATAATTGCCCTTAATTAGAACTCTGACTTGTTCTTAAGCACACGCATTCACACGCAAACCCACTCGCACTTGCACACCATCTTTGGCTGATTGATTGATTATCTTAAGTTCAGCGTTGTCAAAGTTAATTTGTATTTTGGTTTTATGTATGTTGTTTATTTTGCATTTGCTACGTTTTTTCTCAATCAAATAAAAGGTTAAAAATATAAATGTTCGCTCTTAAGATGGCCAACTGTTTTAAGAGTAATTAACATTAATAACAATAACAAATAACCGGCTAACAGTCAAGTGAGTGTGGATTTCTCTGCCCGACGGCATTTCACTCACACTAATTGTAGTTCATGCGCGCTAAGCTAAAAGTGCGCATTGCTTGCGTTGTGTACCACTTCTGAAGTGTGAAAGGGATGCACTGTATAAGAATTGCTGCCACTGTACATTTGCTAATCAGCCGTTGCGCACACATGTTATCTGATAACTTTTAATTTAATTTAGATAATTGAAGACATCCAATCATAAAACAATTTGTTAATAGAAATCTTAGAATAGCATTCATTTTATAAATATTTACATATATGTACGTAGCTCCAAAATATCTATTGCCTAAACAGCCGTCTAACTCAAGAATAAATTTTAAAAAATATTACTACAAACAAATAATCTAATGACTAGTCTATCTCATCATACTTCCATCACACAACTTAAAAATAAAGACAACACAAAACTAAATTACAATTTACACTTCAAGTGTAGCGCAATTATTATGCGCAATCAAAAACCGGCATTTGTCCTAAAACTAAGATGTATGCGCTGCATTGCATTCCGTGCCTCTAAATTGCCAATAGCCAAACCATACGCACATCTGTTACCATAGGTAACATAGTGCTATTCTGCCAAATAACTTTTTAACAGCAAAGTTACAGCTTCATAACAGTTTATTGATTCTTCCAAACCAAACACCCACACTTTGTGGTGCTCGTTTCCACTTGTACACTCGTTCATATCGCCGCGTCGCGCATTCACAAACAACAATAACAAAAGGAAAATGCAATAACAACAACAATAATTGCAACAGTGAAACGCCAAACGTATTTGTTTTTGTTGTTAATATTTGGCATGATGTGTAGTCTGGCCCCCACTCCTTATAACTGTGATTTCACGCTCACTCAAAAAAAGCACTCTCTCATACACACAGGCAAAGCAAATTGGTATAGTATTTTACTCTTGGTAACCAATTGCTGTCAGGTATTTAGATAATTTTTGTAGTTTTGCATATTCTTAATGGGGTTTTTTTTATTTCAATATTAATATTAAATTTTTGTTTTATTTTATAGAAAATAATTGATTTTTTTTTTTTGGCATTACTTTTAAATGATAATTGAATCGACTAAATTGCATTAACCAAACTCCAACAAAAAATCGCAGCGACTTCACTCAACACGTACACTCACTTGACTGTGCCAGTATCGAATGTTTGTCAAGCAGCGCAAGCTTAAGCAGCATCAGGGTTGTCAGGGTGAAGCAATTCTCACGCTCATAACCTGACCGGGGTCGAGCGTACTGTGAAAGTAAACAAATACGGTTTTACGTTGTTCAGTACTGATTTTAGTGTTATTGACAACGAATAGAGTTTGCACAGCACTGCTGTTTCTCACTCACGTAGTGCTTCTCTCAAGTTTCAAGTTTATATACACAGATGTCGAAGTACGCAGCAGCAACCGCGTCAACAACAACAAGGAAATGGAAATGGGTTAAATGCCTTGACTAACTGTGCTAAGTAGCAGCGCGCTAAAAAACCTACGAAGGATCGTTTGCTTGCGTCAGAGCGAGATACGATACTAGCAAGTAGGCACCGCTCTTTCTCACTCACACGCAAACCACTAGCTTCTTCTTTACTTCGCTGCCTCGAAATCATCACGATATACATTCATAGCAC
This sequence comes from Stegana nigrithorax, assembly GCA_037044495.1. Taxonomy (NCBI): domain Eukaryota; kingdom Metazoa; phylum Arthropoda; class Insecta; order Diptera; family Drosophilidae; genus Stegana; species Stegana nigrithorax. The sequence continues at coordinate 15,108 of JBAMBQ010005087.1, read as the reverse complement.
CTCACACCGACTCTGTGCATGTACAAAACAGCTGGCATTTTACACGGACCGACATGCATACTCTCTCACTTCCAAAAAATGTTGAACGGTTTAGGCTAATGCAATCACAGTAAAAGCATACATTACCGTACACTCGCTTTAACATGCGCAAATGCCAATTCAGTTCAAATTCAAACATCGACTACCCTAACGACGGGACTACCCTACTGAATTCGCAAATGGCGGTACTCAAAATTCCCTTTGAAATTTCGATTTCACATTTTTTGGCTGCCATTTGCTGATTCGGGTTAGTTGTCACAGCAAATCTATGATAAAGCTTAGAATACTTCCCAGCAACTCCACTTGTACATAATACTGCAAATGATTGTCGCTGCCACTGTGCGATTATTCGCTGAAGTCTACAGCCAGATGCACGAAGTCCTAAGGACTAATGTTTTTGAAAAGTCTGAGATCAGTTCGCGTCACTGTACCATTTATTAACTTAAAGAATTTTTTGAATAAGGACCCGTAGATATACGACAAAGTCGTATAGGGCGAATTCTGAGTTTATCGTATCATTGTGAATAATTTGATATTTCAGTGTCTGTATCTTTTGACTGTATTGAATTTGTTTAAATATAGATTGCCTTTTGCATTATGACGACTACTCTGAGAAAGCTGATTAATCTACACCCTAGACTAACCAGAGACCGATTCTCTTCATTATTTTGGTGAATTTTTGTGGCTGTGTGTAGAACACTCCACTCAAAATGAAACAAAGCACTCAATTTTTGAGCCAAAACACGACTGTTTCAAAATTTTTCGATTTTCATGTGGTTGTTGTAAGGCAATATGGCAGATCGACTTTCCAATTGGAAAAATAATACGACAACGGTTTGCAGTCCTAGGGATGTAAGTCATATGCAAAACGCATGATCAGACCGTTTTGGTTATGATTTAGCGTGAAAAAGGAAATAAAATACAGGGCTGGGCCACAGCCGTTGTCAGAAAAGAAAAGATCTAACACCTACTAGGATCAGCTGTGCGTTGCACCACGTGCGATGAGAATTTGTGTTTTGATTTTTTATTTGTTTTTAATTTGAAACAAAAAATTCCCAAACTCCAGTATGTTAAACACAACACGCCAAAACAGCAATGGCAAAGATGCCTCGCAGCCAAAATCATGGAAAAAGATTAATGAAGAACGCAAGACGCTTAAACGTGAAAGAAAACAAGCAAAATTGTTACGATCTATGGAAAAAACAAACAAACTCAATGAGTTGGTAGAAACTGCTACTACAAATGAATTAGTGAAACCAAAACAAAATCCATCTACTATTAGCATAGCAGTACCTGGATCTATATTAGAGAATGCACAATCGGCAGAACTACGTTCGTACGTTGCCGGGCAAATAGCGCGCGCCGCCTGTATATATCGAGTCAACGAGATAATCGTATTTGATGATGTGGGCGTAGCAACGGCGCGCGAAACAAAACGTAACTATGAGGAATCAGAGGATGGCAGTAATGCCACAGTGCGTAGCAGTTCATTGCAATTGGCGCGTATATTGCAATATCTCGAATGTCCACAATATCTGCGCAAGTTCTTCTTCCCACTACATAAGGATCTGAAGTATTCCGGACTGTTGAATCCACTAGATACACCGCATCACCTACGCCAGCAGAGTCAATTCAGCTACCGTGAGGGTGTCATAAGCGATAAAGCAGCAAAAAAGGATCATAGTTACGTCAATGTCGGTCTGCTCAACGATGTCCTTGTTGATAAGGCGCTCGAGCCAGGCGTACGTGTAACAGTTAAAATGCTAACAACAAATGGTAAATGATAATTTGTGTACACGCTTCATATGGCGTCTTTAAACTTTTCTTTATGCTGAACAGATTTAACAAGGAAGCAACGCGGCTCAGTGGTCAGCCCTGATGAGCCACGTCGTGAGACTGGCGTTTATTGGGGTTATCAAGTGCGCATTGCGCACACTCTATCTGAAATATTTACCAAATCACCTTACGCGGGCGATTATGATCTAACTATAGGCACATCAGATCGAGGCAGCAGCGTGCTCGAAGTGCCACCGGGATCTTTAGCCTACAAACATTTACTGCTTGTCTTTGGTGGACTACAAGGTCTTGAAGCGGCGCTATCGAATGATGAAAAACTCACTATAGATGATCCTTCATTACTTTTCGATCATTATCTTAATATATTGCCAAACCAAGGCACTCGCACAATACGTACTGAAGAAGCTCTGCTTATAGCGCTGGCTGCCTTACAGGAAAAACTAAAACCCGAAGTTCCGGATATAGAATCAGATTTAAGTGAACTGCTTCCACGGAGCGAAGACACTAGCATTGTGACTGTAACACGCGACGCTTTGGTTAGTCAAAAGAAAAAGAAACCCAGAATATCTGAACCAGACGCGTCTGAAATTGCTGTTAATGTTGCTGCACCAAAAGCGAAGCAAAATCGGCGGTATAACAATAATAGTGAAGAGCAGACCCAGCCGGCCGAGTCGGCTGCAGTAGTTACCGATTTCGAAATTGTATCGGCCTCAAATACCACGCAACAAGCAAATATTGCGTATGACTTAGACGATCTTAGTCGTTTCGATTAAACAATGAATTTTTACTTCAAATATTTATGTATTTTATTTATTGACTTAAACATTTTGATTTTCAGTTTAGGTTTCTCTTACAACTAATCCTGTCGATTTTTGTTTTTGATTCACAAGCTATTTTCTTTTTATGTTGGTGTTTTATCATGCTTATTCACTAATTAAGACAACACTTACCACTAATTTGTTAAGTTAAACCTAAATGTAACTTGCATTATATATCTTATACCGACGATCATTCGAATAACATTTATGCTACACACTAAGAGCAATAACTAATTAGTGTAGCAGTTATTCTGTAACTTTAAGGCAACCAAATTGCCATTTACTGTTTGCTTTTCATTCATTTGAGTAGTTAGTGAATCTTTCCCTAATAAGTGACTTAATGCACAAATTTGCTATTCACAAAGAAAACATTAAAAATTATTAGCATCATTAACACTTATAAAAATGTGACAAATTCGTTCAAGTTAGATCGTTAGAACTGCTGGAAACATATTAATTTCACTCGTTTTATTCAATACAGCACTTTCAAATATGAAAAAGTTTATGTTTAGCCTTTTGGCTACATTTCAAGAGAAAATTCTATGCCAAGGAACCAGCGACCATAAAACAGCTACTATTTGAAGGGTTCTTTGTTGCACTGCGTCTTCAAAGATCTATTGTACCCCGAGGAGCCACTATGTCAAGTCATAAAAAATGTAGTGTAAAAAATTTTGTTCCATGTATCAATATAACTTTTCTCTCATAATAATCAACGATCATAACATGCCTTAAAAAAGAAAGAATTATATAATATTTACAAAAAAAATCAATTCGAAAGTACAATTCGACTCTATTGTTTTTGTTTTATAAAATAGTGATTCTGCTGTCAACAGATTTCACACAGCATAACTTCCCTAATTTAATTTTTTTGATTGCAAATAACTGATTCAACGCATTGATTTGCACGATCGTAAGAATCGATTATGTTGTTATTGTCAAGTATGAAATCATTTTTTTAAATCTTATTAAAAATAAATAATAATTTATAAATCAAAACGGCATTGTTTTGCAAACTCAAAGTACTGCTTCAAGTAGTGAGCGGTGACAAGAAACTACAGTACTTTTGGAAACAATAGAATAAACACAGAAACAAGGTTCGTGTACCCAACAACAAAGGACCATAAGAGAGGCGGCGCTTTTGTTTTGGATTAACTTATAGGTCGAGTCTCAACTAAAGAAGCCTCTAATTTAAATTTGCTGATAAACTACAAGTAAATATGATTTTCTCAATCTTGCAACAAAACACTATTAACCGATAAAAGATCCAGGTGAAAATTTGTATTTTCCAGTTATTTTTTGTAAATCAATTAAATGTCTTAAGCATCCTTGGATCATCAGTCAGACAAAGTAATATTAGGTTATTTACTTAAATAACATTCTTACAAACGGATCATGTTAACCTTTAGTTTTTAACATAACCGGCCACCACCTGTGGCTTTGCACGTCTGCTGCTCTCAGCGTTCTAATCGGATTGCCTTCTATTTCTATAGGGAAAAAATTAAGAAGATGGGATTTGATATCCTAGAAAATGCTTTCAATAGTTTTCTTTTGAATATATTTAATTTTTTTCTTTTTTCAATTTTTCTCTTATATAGATTCATATTTATATACAGTGAGTCGATAAAGTTATGGCACACCTAAGGAAATGTGTGCTTAACAATCTATTACCAAAATTTTTTACCAATGTCCTGTTATTTCACACCCAACTCGAAATACAAGGAAAAGAAAATAAAGTTTAAAAAAACACTTCAATCTTCATAGACTTTTTTTTCAAACTTTTGCAAAAATAATTAATGGATTCAAATAAATTAAATTTTGAATCGATACAGAATTATAGCCTTCTCCTAACTTGAATTTGTTCGAATTCTAAAGGACTTGGGGCAGAATAAACTATTTTGGCGTACAGTATATGCTAATATCATTCTTACTTATTTCCTTAAACTACCTTACTAATACTCTTTGTATTTCAGATAACACTTAAAGTAACTTAATGAAAACAGTTTAGATACTTTATTTTGACTTATTCAAGTTATGTATTTTCATATAACCATACCCTCAACGAGTGTAGTAAATGTATTGCAACATAAGACAATTTTCATGTGAATACAATTGTGTTTTCTGTATATGATTTAATTACTATGCAATGTTTTTGATTGCCCTATTAACTACAATAAGATGTAAATATATATACTTTGTTCAATTTTCCAATCAACTTAGGTTTAGTTTAATACATTTGCCTATACGAAATAGCTTATATGAATATGTACAAAGGTAGGAAAATCATCAGATATGCTGTGGTTAAATTTGTACACATCATTAAATGATGACCTTGTATATTCGTAATGGATTTTCTTATTTAACACTGGAATGCCTGGTTTCTTATGTAAAAAGTATGTATGTTTCTATGTATTTTAAATATCATCCGCACACATTAGTTTTAAGCTGATAATAGCTCAGTCATTATACAACTATAGTAAAGAATATTTTTCTTGAGCTTAACAAGAAACGAAAGCTAACAGAAACTGTAAGATTTACACCTAATAGATCAATCCGTAATACAGTAGCAAGAAACCATATGAAAACTTTCAAAATCATATATAATACATCGCTACCATATCACTGGTTATTAAATACTATGGATCGATAATATCACGAAAATGTGTCTCTGGGAAGACATCCTCTTCCAGTTCGATGTGTGTATCGCTGTGATTGCCCAATAGAGACTCAGAGTCCTCCTCAAGATGACGTATTGGATAGCTGATGCCATCACCAAAGCTGCGGCAAAAGTGAACACAAAGATCAGTGATCATATAAATAAAAAACAAATGAAGTACAAGCGCCATTTACACTAAGTAATATACATATATATGTACATATGTATGTATGTATATCTTGAATGCACCGGGCTTTTAGTGTAAAAGTGGCTTCAGGTACGCTGACTTAATTTATTGAAGCCAGAGGTCGGCCACATCAACAATAATAATTATAAAAAGCGTACGCTTGGCAAATTAAAAACACACTGTTTATGTTTGTATGATTTTTTATATATTTCAAATATAAAAATGATGTATACAAACAATTACACAATGGTATGTATGTACGCATGTACTTTGCATAACAAAACACGTAGATGCAATTTGAAAAATCAAAAATAATTACAAACATAAAAAAGTATGCATACAAAAATATGAATCAATTACAACAAATATAAATTGTTACAAGCTTTTACAAAATAATTAAATAATTTAGTAAAACAAAAAATAAACAATTTTGTATATTTATATAACAAATTGGGTTTTACACTTTAAAGCTAAACAAGTTCTCTTTTTGTCTGAATACTTAATGTATAATTAACTTTCAATTACAATCTTTAGCACGCTATAAAAAAACCGGAAGTAATAATGTATAAAAATCACACGAAATAAATAAATGGGCATTGAAGACTGTTGTAAGTGATTTATACGCAACATAAGTAATCTCTTTTTTTTTTCTAGCAATGCAAGCAAGTATAAGTTTACATAAATGTGTAACATTCAATTAAATCAGTTCTTTCATTTAGTAACTGCCTGCTAGGCTAGCCTAGCGATAATCTTTTTTAGCACAATTAGGTTAAATTAACGAAGAATTGTTATGATTTCTAGCCATTCACATTTCATATAAGCTGCCAAGATCGGCTGGTTAAGCTTCTTAACACCACCGAAATATAAACACTGCACGCATTTTACTTTTCAGGATTATTAATGGATTGGAGCAATCAAAAGTTAATTCGATATTATTGTCTTTGCATGCAAGCGAAATTTAATCTACAAAAAAGCATGTAGAAAATTTTACACTTTAGTTTTGCATTGGAAATGGCTTGAAATACATTGAAGAATACTATATAGTAAATACGAAAATTAAATTCGCAACACCAGCTCCAAGTACATATGCTGTTGAAATCGTACAGTATAATACACAAGAGTAGCTACCAAACATTAAATGAGTTATTCAATCAAATACTTGTTTCTAAACGATAACGTCAACACAATAAAACAACATATATATGTACCACAATTTAAAAAAAAAAAATACAAGGAGTAATACATTCAACTGGAAATTTTCATAAATCGATTAACCGATGTGCAATTGTACTTTAGATATTTAAATAATAATTTAAATGACTCAAACAGCTGCCAGATGCTTTATGGCAGAGTAAGATATTTTAGCGTGTTTGATTTTGAAAACCATTTGGAAAATTGCAAAAAGTATTCTGAGACTGTTACACTTATGTAAACTAATTGATGCAGTACAAACCAAATATGAACGCACTTAAATATATTTTCTTGCATTTGCCCTATTCACTTATTTCGTTTTGAAATTTTCTTAGAAAGTTATATACGTATGTGAACATTGTTTTGAATTTATAAAATTTTCTTAATTTCGGTTATACGAAATTATTTATTGTTAAAATTAGAAACTACTTATTCCCGTTTACTTAATTCGCATAACTTACACATATGCTGTTATAATGTATATAATCTTACTTAATTGGTCTTTTTAAATATAAGTCTAGATTACAATTGCAAATATAAAATGTTTATTCTTAAGGCAACTTTATATCAATTCTATATAATTTTATATGTTAATGTGCCCTTTCGTTGCTATCGATAAGAGTAGAAAAATTATTATCAGCTTTCTATAGTTTGAAGTGTGTTTTAGGTATTTAAAAAAAAAAAAAAAGACATATACAATTGACTACTGTTAAATGCTTTGCTTTGCTTTGTTTTGCGAAATACGCAAGAGTTAACAATTAAAACTAATTTTGTTATACAAAAATAAAAATAAAATAAAAAAAAACTAATAAAATTTAACATTTTTTTTAAAACTAAATTAGCATATTAGTAAGTATTTATGTACGATATTTGCATTTTGCTTCTTTTTTTTTGTATGTAGTTTATAAGGCAACAGTAATGAAACAACAAAACAAATGGAAAATACACCAAAGTGACAATGTTTATAATTTATTAATTAATGCGCACACGTCTAGCTTAAACATGTTGATGCACATCATTCGAGCCATACATGTCAATTGTTGTCGATGTCGTCTTCGTTGTCGTTGCTGGTTTTGTTGTCATCGTCATTGTTGCTGCCATATGGCCACCATCGTTGCCAAAATGCACGTCGTCAACATCAATTACTGCCGCTGTTAGCATATTATCAGCGTCACCATTTGTTATTGCTTTAGCATCAGTTTGGCTAAAGTTTGTTGGTGTTACGTGTTGTGGCAGGTTTCGGTTTTGTTGTTGTTGTTGTTGTTGTTGTGTTAGTTGTTCGTGGGCGTGATCGTGATGTTGTTGATAATGTTGCATATGATGATGATTATTTAACGTTGAGTCGTTAATATTAATTAACTTATCTGTTGGTTTGCCTTGTTCTAACCTGGTTTGTGTATCACCCATCGACTCATAATTGGCCAGATTTGTCCGCTGATGGGCCGAAACGGGATACTCCACGCCGTCACCGTGACTACATTTGAATGTTGATAAGCAAAGTATTTCGTTAACATATATAATAAAAACTACACATGTATTTAACAACTTAATGAATATGTATAGACGTGTGTGACTTGCATAGAATTAATTTTTTTTTTTTTTTTTAATTTTTGGTTTAGTTTTACAGACTGCACGTATTTATTGCATATATATTTTAACAAGCATTCTGTGTATTACGTTAGCAATTAAACATTTTAGTAACATTATTTTAGTTTTTAACATTCAGTTATTTACTTCGGCAAAGCTTGCCTGATTACATAGTTGACCTTATTGTTAACACTTCATTTAGTAAAAAGAATTTTTAAAACTTTGCATCTTACAGAAACTAATTTAAGAAATTTAGTTTAAATATTTTAAAATTTGTATTTACAAAAAAGCAATAAGCAATGTGGTTACCAATTTAATTTGCCAAATAAGAAAATAATTAAGACAAAAAAAAAAATGTGTAAACTAAGAGCTCAATTTTTAATTCGATTACCTACTTCACACTCGTTTTTCATGTTTTTTTCTGGCTTCAGTTTGTATGATTTTTACAGTTTTTAAAAGAATATATTATTCACCCTACTTGGTAGCGTACATACCACATTTTATTTATATATATTTAGAAACAGGACTAAACTCATTTGTAATTTTAAAAAGACAAAGACAGATTAACTCGTTGCACTACAAGGAAACCAAACATGTATGTACATAAATACGCTGCTCAAAAACAAATTACTCGGTGTGTGACGTTTGACTGTTTTTTAGTTAGAGGTCTTATATCTCTGTTGTACATCACGCATGTTTTTAAATATACCTTAATACTAAGCTTAATTGAATTAGTAAAGTTAAATCACACAAAGCTGCTTAGGCTTAAGTTATTATAAGATTGCTTTTAATTTGCCAAATGTGTTTTATTTAAATTGAAATTTTTTATCATAAAATACAGTATACTTTATGTGCATAATAAATAAAAATGACATTTATAACAAATAAGCAAAAAAATAAAACAACTATAGCAACAAAAACAATTGACTTGCATAATATTTACCTTGTGAAAGTTGGAATTAACCAAAACTGCCAATCATCACCAAACACTTCCTGAAAGTTGGCCAAACGTCCCAAATTGTAGCCATTTTTGTCAGGACCACCCACACGAAATATGGGCGCACGGAATGCCTCTGTAATTTCATGAAATTTTAATAACAGCCAAATGAGCAAAATACGAAACTGTAATACAACAACAAACGGACGTTCATCACTTACCTAACGTTGTCCGATTAGTCAACACCAAATAGATATGATAACCGAAGAGACTCACCAAACTTATGGCAAACATGAGTGCCACAAAGAACAGGAACAATATATGAAAACGACCCATGCCACTATCGTTTAGTTCGCCCTGTTCCGAGTAGGAATCATTATGAGCGTACATTACAAATTGGAGTGCATTGCGTATTAGAGACTACATAATTGGTTATAATCATGATGAAGATGATTGGTTGTGGATTTATGAATGGTTGCAATTGTGCAGCGGCAGCGGCAGCATTATGATATTGGAAAAGTGCTATTGCAGCAAAAGCGAATTGAGAGGGAATGGTTTGATTACTTACCCGCCAAAATTGTATGAAATTATCCAATGACGTTAAGGCGACATACAGGCAATAGATTAGCGCGTACGCCAAAAAAAGTACAAAGAATTTGTAATTCGTAAAATTTACACAATTATTCACCCAGGGGCAGTGATGATCCATTTTGAGTACACAAAAACCGCAAACGCTGCAATGATGCGCACGATCAGGTTTGACGATTTTGCATTTCTCGCAGAAACGTACCGAGCCATTAAGCGTGCTAACGATAGAATATTTTAATTACGATATTTGGCAAAAAAAATCTTTAACGTTGCTTATTTATTTACCGGTTTGTTATCGGCAATGTTCTTGCAAAATTTGCTAAAATTCGCTTTTGCGCTTCCTGACTTTCAGCACGGAAAATGCGTTCGATATCGGCTTCTGGTATACGAAACTGCAATTAAATGAAATAAAATGAGAAAATATCAGTATGACGTCAAAATACTGTAGTATTTTCCAGTTATGCATAGCACAATAGAACTAATTATATATATACATACATGGAACAAAAAAACCACAAAAATTAAAAGCGAAAAAAATTACTTTAAGCACCCGCTTAGCATATGAATGTATAATTATTTGATAACTTGTTTATGGCTCGGGGTTGTGGCTACAATAAGATGTTATATTTGTATTTTTTATCAAAGCCAAAATGGCTTTGTATACACATATACATAGACAAAATTACATTATCAATATTTATTAAACCCTACTTCTTAAACGAGCTCTAGGAGTCTACACCATATTAATTGCTTGTGTACGAGGTTTGAAAAATAACTGTCCTGTAATAACGTCTTATTGACCTTATTAAATTGACATTTTTACATTTACTTTTCTGTTAAATGATTTGTGTCTCAAGCACGATTATACAAACATTGTAAAACAATCATTATGACAAAGTACAAAGTATGAGGCTCTTGTTCACGTTAAATATGATTATTCTTTTATCAATATCGCGCATTCATTGCTGATAAAAAATCGGTGGTGATTCACAGTATGAACCTTTGAATGAATTGCATACAATCGCTTACTTACATTGGGCGGCACTTTGCCAGCGGGTGTGAAAATTGTCTTCCAGTACGACCATAGGAAAAGCAGTAAAATAATGTGATAAAACAACAGAAACAAAATTTTCTGTATCACACTATCGATGGCAACTGCAATAAAATTAGGTTAGAAATAACACAAAGACAGCAGTAACACAATTAAATGATTTAATGGACGAGACACCTTGGTACTTACATATGCACAATTGAACAACATAAGCATAGTAAGACCAACCAATAACGGCGGTTATGAAAATGACGGGTATCCACTTGAACGCATTCATGCAGCAGGCACAAGGGGTGGACGTTTTGCGATCGTAAGGACCGTTGCCCATAGCAGCGTAATTATGGTCCTTGTTCCTGATGGCCTACGGTACAATAACCGCAAAGCAGTGCGACTTGTTCGGGGTTCTTGACCCAGAACTCTTTTTTTCGGATCAAACACAGATGAACTTAGCGATTTTAATGTCGTTGCCGCCGTTGTTGCCTACTTATTTTATTTTGATAAATCACTTTACTTGCTTTTCTAATTGTTGTGTAAATTTGAGCGCACAAAAACGATGTGTAACACTTTTGCTTTTATTAATCCAAAGCTAGTGAAAGTGTTTTTTAAATCCTTTTTTTTTACTTCTTTGTAAACGCCATGGTTATTGTTATTAATTGCAACGCTTGCTAATTTGTTTCGTTCGAAATGTGCTGACACATAAACAAATTTTTGGTTTTAAATGAACAGCAAAATTCCCATTAAAATATGACAAAAATAGTAATAAATGCGAGAACTGCTTCAAAGGCTTGCTCCACTATAACAGCTGAAGTAAGTGTGAGTGAAAAAGAAGTATGAAAAATGAGATAAAGACTTGAGACACTTATCTAATTTACCTTAAGACCCAGGTCATCATTCAAAAATTAATTATTTGGTTTCATACAAAGTATGTCGTCAAAACCGGTTCAAAAGCGACTTTTCTTCTTCCCATCGGACTTGTGTAGTTTTTTCGATTTGTATGACATTCACCATTATATTCTTAATTGAATATAGTGACTGTCTTGTCTCTATCTTGTTCTTCATCGTGCTCTTTCACTCACTATCACAAAATAGGTTTACGCTTCTTAGCCATTAATATGATTGAAAATTGAAAAATTCGAATTGTATGACTGACACCAACTAGACAAAGGTAACCAAAACAAATACTCTATAAAAGGCATCATGAGCCGTGAAGTGCTGGCACCGCCATTACAACGTATGAGTAACAATCGATGTTATCGTGTTAATCTGCAACATGACTTAGGAGGTAACATCGTAAACAATCAACAGGCAGTAACACAAAAGTCGGAATACGTTGAACAAGGTAAAATTTTAAACTGGTAAAATGCATTTTACAAAATGTTAATGTATGTAATGCATACAGATCTTTACGCAATGGATGACGATGATGTAAGCAACGAGTACGAGTGTGCTATCGAAGAAACCGCAAATTCAACATTTAAGCTGGATCTTCCTGTTGCCAAGTATGCTTTCACTTGCCGGTTGGAAAATAGAAGTTTACCTATCATTAACTTTAATTTTAGCGCATTTTATGGTGGACTTATTGGTTTCAAAGGTTCCACCAAACGACGAATTGAAACTGAGACTCAAACAGAAATCTTTATACCACGTCACAATGACAAAACTGGAAAAATTCTAATCAAGAGTAGGGAAATGCAAATTTAAAATTATTATAGGCAAATATTCATTATAAATAACTTATCTTAACTTTTAGGTAAAGCAAGAAGCCAAATTTGTGCAGCTGCACGTCAAATACGTTTGTTAACCGATTCGTTGAGAAAACGTATGCGGCCAACACATTTCGTAGGTGTTGCATTAAACACAGAAATACAAAAGAAATTCATTGAGTTGAAAGTTAGTAAAATCTAAAACTTAAAATGGTTAATTTAACGTTTTATTATTACAAGGAACACATTGTAAATGCTCAGATACCGAGCGTTGATGAATCGCTCTTCATTTCCGAACTTTGCTTACATATAACATTGACCACGTGCGTCCTTCTCGATGAAAACGAGCGGGCGAAGGGGGTAAAACTACTGCAAGAGTGTCGGTAAGCTGATTCGGGATTTAATTTTAATGGTTTTTAAACAATGATTGTCACTTTTTATTTTTAGCCAATTCTTAAATGGTTTAAAAACGCCACTTGAAGTCAGCGTGGAGGGCTTGGAAATCATGAACGATGATCCAAGCGCCACAAGCGTACTTTATGCACGTTGTGAGTCTCCCGATCTGCAAAAATTCGCAGATCAAGTTTCTGCACATTTTGTGAGTAGCAGTTTATCCAATATTAATAAAGACACCGTCAAACTGCATATGACTGTAATGAATAATCGCTACCGCAAAGAATCGAATCCAGCGGCAGCTAATAATTTCGATGCTCGCGAAATACTTAAACGTTTTGGGGATTACAAATTTGGTATCGCAAAATGCAACGACGCACATTTATGTGTAATACAGTCTTCGAAAGAGATGGAGGGTTTTTACCGTATTACAGGCACACTTAAATTTTAATGTAAAGTTAAAATTTTTTTATATGTATATATACACATCCGAGTAAATGTTGCATTTTATACATTTAAAAGTCAAACCAATGGAAGAATTTCGATGAATTTCACTGTTAAACTTTACTTTATTAAATATACAGTTTATGCCACAAATTATGTTTTTTTTCAACGGACGAACAAAAAGTTATAATAAGCAATGCCCAATGGGATCTTCGTGTTCGGCATTATTGCAAGATCAGTGCCCCTATGCATATGCTATATAACGCAGAAGCATAGACCGCCGATTAAATCTAAGTCGGTTTTCTATTAGATTAAAAATCTACCTGTAGATGAGATTTCTTTTTCTATTAGGCTGCCAAAATGCTCCAAGTTGTGCTGTAGGATAGCAAAAAATAAAAAACAATTGTTACACTTATTTTGATTTATTTTATACCAACTTTTACAACATATTTTCTTTTCTATTTTTTGTCTTTGACAATCGACAATAATATTATACAATATTCTTTCAGCAAAATAAATTTATTTGCTGCGGAAGTAACAATATCCGTACGTGTCAAAAGTTTTTGTTTTTATGCCATTTGCAGGCCTTGCTTCATTTATAGTTTTCGTATATTTTATTTAATATCATAGGTAAAAAAGAGATTTTAGATCTAAGTACTAAGAAAAGTGGACCGTGTAGAATCGTCTCTACAACTTTGAATTTTATTTACCAGCTTTATTCTCACTTCATTGTTTAATTTTGTTGTTTTTCTCCTTTTTTCAACTGTAAATTTCGTAAAAAGAAAATAAAATAGTTAAAAGAAGAAATTTTGTATAACGTTCACTTCATAAAATTGTCGACGTCATACGCTAGTGTACAAAGAAGTCTTGTTTCCGTTACTTGCCTACAAAAATGATGCTGAGGATATATGTTCACCGAGCGCTGTGTAGAAACAAAAAGGTGCCTACACACCGCAATTGTATTTCAAAAATAAAAACTAGCGCAACTAACTCAGACTGCTGTATTATTTATTGGCAATGAGTGCAGCTCAATTTTTTACACAAGTATAAATATTTTTTAAAACGCATTAGTTTTTTTGTTATTTAATCAGTCTAGTAGTGTAGTAATAGTAGTTTGGTTTATATGTATATATTTTTTTATTCATTTATTTTTTTTTTGTATTTGATCTGGCGGGCATGGGAAGATATTATTTGTATGTTTATTTTGTTAATTGTGCTAAACATGTGGTTCTTGAGTTTTATAAACTATATAGTAAACATTTAATAGCTGTAAAATGGAAGAATTTAGACATTTACATAAATATATATTCATTTCTTTTTCATACGCATCATAATCATTTTTATTTCAATTTTAACGACAACTACAATTACAACAAATATGCACATTTACACGTATTAAATTAGTTTTGCATGCTGCCTTTTTATGTTTTGTTTATTAGTTTATTTGTTTTAACTTATTGAAACTGATTCCGTACAAAGTCGATTGAATTTTTAAAAATAATGTGTTACGTTCTTTTTTTTTCTTTTATTAATTTATCATTTTAAGGCATTTTATTTAATTACTAAGTAAAATGGAAAGACTATAGAAGACATTTGTACGAAAATACACAAATCAAAGGTCAAATATGTATTAGTTTAATTTTTTCTTTAGAACAGCAATTTTTTTTAAATTATTTCCTTTCTTATTTGTGTCATTTGTATTCGGCTTAAAAAATTAATA
>JBAMBQ010005086.1:0-41402 GCA_037044495.1 Stegana nigrithorax | reverse complement strand
ACTATACTGTGTACACTATACAATTTAACATACATAAAAACAACTGTGCGAAAATAAGTGCCCTCGTTACGGTGTTTATTTTACTTTATGGATTTTGTTCACGTTTCGTTCTGATTAAATTACTGACCGAAGCTGAAGTCAGCTGTCTTAGGGTTTTTTTTTCGCGAAGATTAACCTGTCTATATTTGCTTTTTAAATTAACAAAAAGGATGCGTTTAAGCGAAAAAAAAAAAACTAAAAAACAAAAGACTTAAGACACGAACTTTGTTAGGTTTTAACCTAATACACTTTGTATATTATTTGAAAGTTCATTTTCATAAGTCTATATGTAGTTAGTCATTCAGATAATTTCTTTTTTGCCCATTTTTTGATACGAAATGATATGAAAATGAATCAGTGTACATTGCTATAAAAGGTCAAGGCAACATTTTTGTTCATGAGTCATAGAAACCATATGACAATTTATCAAAAGTCGCAAACGCAAAAGTTCAAAGACAAAGCATATCCGCCCACACTACACACTTCGTATAGTAGAAAACAAAGGAAAGCAAAGCAAGTTTTAAGATAATTAAAAAAAAAATGCTTTGTTTTTTTTTTTTTGTATCCAATGTAATGCAGTTGCGATATTATATAGTAATCAAGAAACATAAGAATGCCACATTCAGCAAATACAATATTACAAATAAAAACCAGAAAATGACAGAACACACATAAAGAAGAAAACAATAAAATAAAAACATTTTAAAAGGCAAAAAACCTGCAAAAAAAACAAAATCAACTCAATACTCATGTAGGCGAACTGGTTGCTGCTTAAAGCTGCTTTACGTGCATAGAGCAGCAACAAAATTTAGCATTTATATGTATTGATTTAAAAATAAATGCAGATTAAGCAAAATAAATTGCTCAAAATAGACTTGTAATAAAAAAAAAAAAAAAAAATCAGAAAAAAAAAACAAATAAATAAATAAAAGAAATAAATATAAAAAATTAAAAATAAGTAAAAAAAAATAAGAGTAAGTATCAAAGAGCAATATCAGACAGTTAAACTGAGAGACAGTCAGCGAAACTGTCAGACAGGCAGACATATGGCAACTTAAGCAGACATTTAGACAGTTGGAGGCAACACCAACAATGCCAGCCACGCCGACAGCCGACAGTCGACAGCCGTAGACCGTGGACTGTAGACCGTAGACGGTAGACGGTAGACGGTAGACGAACGAAAACGACAAGTATGCGCGTAAAAGTGTTTATGTTTTCTTTTCTTCAGCTGTCTCAAGTGTTGCCAACATTCATTACCAAAGCGGCGAGACATGCCACTGGCAAATAATGTCTGAAAATTGCAGTAAGGCTGTATGAGTGAGTGCGCGGGCATGAGTAGAAGAAAATGCAGACAATGTTAAATTATAAGCCAAGCACAATCAACTTTTACTTTAAACGAACCTTTTATTACTTTATTTTTTTCGTTTTTGCTTTTCTTTTTTTTCCTCTTCAGTTTTCTTTTTTTTTTTTTTTTTACCTTTTTTGGAGGTATTTTTATTTTCACAGAATTGGCTTAATGCAAAAAGTAAGAGTTGCTAAGTATGTACTTAGTGAGGAGGAGTATCGCTTTTTTTTAAGCGAAATTACTACATTTATTTCAAAAATTCATTGTTGATTATATAAAAGGTAGCAGTAGCGGCTAAAATGCTTAGACCGAAATGGGCTAATGCGGTGAAAGTAAGTTTGCCTTTTTTTTTTGTTTTTACATTCCTTTCGTTAGGCGAAAACTTGGTAATTGCAGGGTAGCAGAACGATCTCGTGTAAGGCAGAAGTATTCATTATTGCTATTAGACTCAAAGTACTTACAAAGTCTCGTGTGCAAGACTGTTGCTGTTGCTGGGTTTACTTGTCGACAGCGAAATAATTTCATTCTTAAATAATGTTTGTTGACAGCAGCAGTGGCAGCGAATTTGTTTCAATGCGCTCTATTAATTATATAATTTTCGCAAGCTTTTCGTTTTAAGAGCAGTCTAGCGAATTGTTGATCTTCTTTTAGCGTAATTAATTGGAAAATAACTTGATCAGCTTTTTATATATAGTTCTGTCTTGCATATTTGTTTGGCTCAGATTGCCTTGAACTCGGAACAGACTTCAAATTTTTTCAGCGTTAAACGTATTTCCAGAAAATAAGGTTAAATAAATCTGTTAGAATTTTACAAATTTAGGTAGCGGATTTGTTAGCATAGTTGCCAAGCTGTGAGATAAATAGTAGAAACCTGTTCTGTACATTTGCCATACAATTTGTTAGAGATCCTGCTCCTCCAGACAAGCAACTTAACGCCTTAAGATATAATTACAATAATATGAAAACGATGACATAACACTGCTCCTAAACAAAAACCTAAGCGAAGTTATAAGCTGAGTCAAACATTTCGCTCGCAACGCGTTCATAATGCCAGCAGATCGGCTTTGGGATAATATTATTAAGATTCGCCGAGTTTACGGATTTCAATAAGCTCTGTGCAGATGACTGATACTTTTCTATCACTTTGTGTGAACATTTAAATCGAAGAAGAAATAAGTAAATAAATACACAATCTTAGTTTGCTGGCTCTTGATTGCTCGAGTTTTTTGCAAGGTACAATTTTAAAGTGTCAGAAAAAATGTCTTTCCCATAATTATGACTTGTTCCTTCTTCATTGAATCTTTTAAAGGCAAATCACACTTTTTGATGTCATTGCCAGAAGTGCGTACATAAGACCAGAAGCGGCTTTAAGCGCAGAGCGGTTTGCATTGTCAGCAACAGCAGAAGAGTATAACAAACCCATAATTTCTGAAAAATGATGTCATCTTTGGCATTCAACGAAATGTTTAGTCCGCTGTTGACTTAAAACCTGTAATGTGAATGAACGAAAAAAAAAAAGAACAAAATTGCACACCTGAGCAAACACATTGCATGATGAACCTCGTGCAAACTTTGTTTTTTTTCATGTTGTGTATTACTTCGAAAACAAACAAAGGAAACTGAAAATCATTAAACTATAATTAAGTCATTTAATTGTTTGCTCACTGAAAATGAATGCATATGCCAAATGGTTCTTTTGCATCTCTGAGCAAGCATGAAAAAGTTGCATAAGCTTCCGACCAGAATGCTGCATTACACATGCGCATTCAAATCAAAGCATGTACATAAGTGTGTGAAAAAACGAAAGACTTAAGCAACAAACTTATTACAGACAAATCAATTGTATGGCACTTTAAAATGTTGTGAATCTCTATTGTAACTTACCAAGAATTTCGTTATGCATAATGCACGGCAAGCGTAATCCTTTGGCATGGTGCGAGCCTGTGATGTGTCCATGTATATCAAAGAGCATCAACATTTCGATTTATGTAGACAAACCGAGACACATTAAAGACACAAGAAGACACAAGAAGACACAAGCAAACACAAGCAGACAAACACGGCGATCACATTGAAGAGCAGAGTGAGCATTGTACGTCCGATGATAACAATGATGAGGACGACAATGGCACCGGCATCGGCATTGGCAGCGGCACCGGCACCGGCAATGGCAATGCGAATGGGAATGGGAATGGCAATGGCAATGGCATTTGCTGTCGTCGCGCATATTTAGGTGTAATTTAACCATGTCATCTTCTTGCTCTTCAAAGTCTGGCACTGTGCTCAGTTGTGGCGCGGGCGCAACATAATCTTTGGGCTGTGTTGTTGCATTTAATGCAGTATATAGCTACATAAACTAAAACCATAATGACCAACATTCAGCAGCAGCAACAGCAGAAGACAAAGAAGAAGAGTTTGACAGGCGATGCCTTAGCATGTTGTTCAATTTGGGCACTTTCGACTGCACAGACTGGGCAAAGATCGATGCCTGGGCACTGGCACAAGTAAAAGGACAAACAGCAAATGTTAAGCTTAGAGAAACCAAAGCAGACATAGTCAAAATCAAACGATATACGTGTAATAAGGGATGCACAAGCGGTAAGGCGGCATGCGGCAGGCAGCAGGCAGCAGGCGGCGCTCGTCTGGTCGAATCGTATAAAGTAAAGCTAAGCGAAGCTAAGCCGAGCCGAGCTGAGCTGAGCAGTCAGTCTAGCTGCCGCCATATTATGCCACAAGGCTGGCAGGCAAGCCATGCTATTGTTGCGGAGACAGCAACTGATAGAACACCAACGGCAACAATAACAACAACAACAACACATAAACACAAAAACAATAACTAAAACAACGGACAAAAATAATAATGCCACACAAGGTAATGTTACTATGAACATGGGGTGTGGTGTGGTGTGGTGGGGATGCAGTCACTGCTGGCGGTGCTGCAGGAGAAAGTGGAGGCGGTTGCTGTGTTGGTCTGCACTGGGCATGCTATTTTTGCCTTATGTGTGTGAAAAATGCCAATTTTAGTGCGCTATGCATGCGTACGAACTTAGACGGCTGCTAACGGCTGCCTCTGCGTACACATGCACATGCACTTGTCTAGGTACGCTTACTTGGGGCTGTGCGAGAAGTCGTCTTCTATGTCTAGACTACACGTACCAGCAAGCAAATAACAAGTTGCAAAAAAAAAAAAAAAATAGAAAAAGAAAAGAAACGAAAATAATAATAATACTCGCAAGCGCGCCAAGCAAAGCGGTATTGATTTTGCGCTGATCTTTGATGCGCATAGACTAGATCTGCGCCACCCCCCCCCCTTATGCGCTGGCCGCCCTCTGAACTCTTAAGGTCAGCATAGTCGAAGTCGTCGTCGTCGTCGTCGTCGCTGTTGTCATCCCAGTCAGTTGCAGCTAAGTTGCAGACTCGTGTGTGCTTACACTCGTACTTATGTGTGTTTGTATGTATGTGTGTGGATGTGAGTGTGTTTGTGTGTGCATGCATGAAGACTGCTTAGCTTTGTTGCTGTCTTGTTGCTTTTGTTTTTCTTTTTTTTTTTGGCCAAAGTAACAACAATAAGTTAGACTATGTGTTTCGTGTGCTGTCGTCTTGGCGCGCCAAGCTAAGCTTTATAGACTCCGATGCAGTCGCGTTCATATTCCAAACTGAGTTAGTCGGAACTTGTACAGTGCATATCGATTGAAAGCCAACGATAAGCCAGACAGAAAGGATAATGTCGGCTAGTTTTGAGGCCCTTTTTTGTTTTTTCTTTATCTTTGTTTGGCTTTGGCTTTTGGCTTGGTTTCGTTTGGGTTTCGGTTTGCGTTTGCAGCTTCTTTTAAGTTTTTCATAGCTGCCTCCTCTATGGCCTCTATGGCTTATGCCTTTTGCAGTAAATATGCAATAGGCATTTGTCACAAATGTGCGCCTCCTTTGGTGTTTTCTTTTTGTTTCTGTTTTTTTTTTTCCTTTTTTTTCTTCTTATTATTATTTATTCTTTTAACTTTGTTTGTGTTTTTAGTGCCGTTTTTACTGTCTGTTGCAACATAAAACTCTGATTGGATTTTTATCGTGCCGACACTGTTTTCCATTGTGTTGTTCTAAACAATTATTTTAATGCTTTCATAAACTAAATCTGCCCATTCGCGTACAACTTAATACAAGAATTCACGTTCAACTGAAAGAGGTAAAGCAGCAGCAGCAGCAGCAGCATCAGCAGAGACATTCCGTTCTGGCTGAAAATCTTGCGTTGCCCATATTTGGCCGATTGTATTGGCACTTTTGGGTATTAGGCATGACAGACTTGGCTTACTTGCTGTTGCTCGCATAATGTTCGTGCGCTCCCGGGATATTTTAATCAGCGGCAACTAACTGTAGACACGCTGCAAATATTCGGCAAACACTTGTCGAATTTTATTATACCTACATAAGTCAGCTTACTGCTTTGTTAAGGAACGCATGCCAGCTATGGTGTGAAGTCACGTTTTGTGTTATTTTTTATATGTTAATATTATTTCAAAACAAACAAAAAAAAAAAACCAAATCCTTTGTATTCTTTGTTTTTTTTTAAGTACCTACTTACATACATTACCTTTATAGTAGACACTTTTTCCGGCATATAAATAATGGCTTTCGACATTTTCTTTTCCGTTCAGATTGAATGTTTGCTTTTGCTATTTACGTATAAATTATTTCGCTCAATATTCTTTACATATGTATTTAACATATTTATGTTGCACATTTCATGCTTTTGCCGACTTTTTTTCATTACTTCATTTAGTCAAGTTGCTGTTTCAATTAACTTGCGCTTATCATTTACTTAGCAATGGCTCCAGAACCGTGTATTGGTTTTGGCCACGTGCAGCACGACGTGACACGACAGTGACCCATACAAAGCGCTTTCCGGCACTTGGTTAACCCAATGTTTGGCTCGGTGTCGATTACATTGATTTATTCTATTTAAGCAATTGATACTCGCAGATTTATATGCAAATGTGATTCTGTTTTGCTTTACTATTTTTGTTGTTTTTTTTTTTTTTTTTTGAAATTGTACTGACTTATTAAGCCAACATTTTTAATGGCGAAAACCGTCGCCTGCTGTGCAGCATCATTAATCATAAGGATTATGCAGGAATGCAATAATTTATGTAGCCTTAATGCTGCTCGTGCGCCTGCTGCTTGGCTGGTGGTCATTGTGCCAATGTGCAGTCGATAGAGACTTCCATGCTGGCAGTGCTGTGCGTTAATAAACAAGTTTAAAATACAATTCATTTTCGTAAAGATAACCGAGTAAGTGAGCAGCAGCTCGCAGACTCGCGGACTCGCGGTCTCGCATGAGCGAAACCAGTTGCCCAAATTGATAAAATGCTGGCCACTTGCACAGGCAGCCCGGCGTGTATAATTTATCAAACGCACTTCGCTGCGCAATGCAGACATGATCAGCAAATACTCGGCAGTGGTGAGGATTTGAGCAAAGGCTGAAGTCTAGTTTATGGTGAAGCATGATCGCTCAAGAGGTTCAGCACTTCAATAGTAGATCGGTACACTTCAAAAATTAACATATAAGTGTAATAAAGTGGGTATCGTTCAAGAAAACCTTTCAAGGTTTCGTTCATTATAGCCAATAGCAAAATCAAAAGTCTAACGAATGAGTTCAAGTGTGAAGAGATTTATGTCAGTATAAAAATAATAAATACCATATAAAGTAATAATTTTGATTTCAATTTTTTTTATGTGAATATTTTGTGAAAATAATAATAATAAAAAATAAATAAAAAATATTTGCTTTAAATATTGCATATAAAAATTAATGTGCCCTTAAATCTCAGCAAAAGTTGCTCTTCTCTTTTCGCACAGATTAAAATTTTTTTGCTGCTTATGCCATTTGTTAATTATTAAGTTTGTTAATGGACAGCAACGATAACAGCGATATGCGTTGAACGAGTGACAGGAACAAAGTAGTCATTGACAAGCATAATCGCTTGTGATGAATGGTAGACAAGTATGAAAAGGGAAAACTGAAACATATTGCGTTGCTTTTGATACCGAGCCGTGAAATCGCAGCAGGGCTAATTACAACTAAAAGTTGTCTGAAATGGAAACTTCATTTGGAAATAATATTCCGTTAACAATGTGGTCAATGAATGGGCTACACATTTTATTTGTTGATCTGCAGAATTCAGCGGACAATGTTAGGAATTTAATTAAGTTAGTCATTAGAAACTTAGGAAGCTTTATTAAGATGAACGAGAATTTCACATGCAGCTACATATGTTTATATAGCAGTAGCTCAGGGGACTAGCTCAGCGTGATAGTGTCAGTTCAGAAAAAAAACAAAAAAATAAAAATTGCATTTGAAAACTTTGTTGCGAACATTGTAAACTTTAAGAAATTATAAGACATACAATGATCTAATGTTATTCCCCCTAAGGGAAAAGTTTCACATTTTGTTTTGTTTTTATTTCATGCTGCTGCTTTTGGCCAACAACGTTTTTATACGCATTTTTTTTTATTAATTCAAAGCTGTTTGCGATCCTGTTCTTGTGCGTACGTTGGCTGCATGGTGTCCGTTATTTAGTGACGCTAGCCAATTGCTTACTGAATGGGTTTACTGAATTTCTATATTGCATTTACATTTACATTCCAACACAGTCGACACACTCAGCACACGACACAAGGCACACAGCACACACAGCACTGAGCACTCAGCACTCGAGGCGACATGCGCGCAGAGCAGCAAATATAAAAGCAGGCGATTTGGCATGGTTTGCTGCCTGCAAGTTTTGTCAATGATAAAATGCCTGTCGGAGGTTACTAAAGCGCTTACGCGTGGTAATTAAAAACCGACGCAAGTGCAGTTAATTTTACCTGCAGTAACGGTGATTGCGCGCATACCGTTCACTGCAGGCCAGACCGTGACTAAGAATTCTCTTTGCATTTGCATGCATTAAACAGACAAAAACGAAAACGAAACAAGAGAAAAGCAAAATAAAATAAGAAAAAAACACATTATGCATTAATCGAGGAATTACACTTAACTGAAATGCAATTAATTTCATTTTGGTGCAATAATTTGATTACTCTTGTACGTATTGTGAGCGTCTGCGGTGCTGCGGGGCAGGCATTGGGCAACCTTAGCTTAGCAAAGTATTCTCATGGCATAGTTTGTTGTGTCACATATAAATTGACATTTTTTATGATGCGTCTTACACGTTTAATTGGCGCAAATACGGCGAAACTGCGCAATCATCTCGAGTCCTGGTTTATCGGACGTGCATAAATACTCTTTTCAGCTGTGGGCAAGTTTTTGAAACCACTTACCTTTGAAATATCTTGTTGACAATTTTTTTTTCATGCTCTTCTTCATTTTCAGCATGTTGTTGTTGTTATTCAAATTGTTGTTGCTATTCTGTACTAGTTGTTGTTGTTGTTGTTGTTGCTGTTGTGTTGCTTTACTGCAGCTTAGTTTGAGTTCGTATTTTTCTGCATGTTTCAATTTTTCTTCTGTTTTTTTTTGTTTTTTTTTTGTTTTGCTTGTTCGTCTTGTTGTTTTGCCTTATTCTGTCATGCTTTGCATTGCTTGTGGAAACCAAAAAGAAAAACGTTGTTTGTTAGGCTACAGCAACATCACAGCAACAGCAACAGCAACAACATAAAATATAAATAAAGCGTGCAACGCTTGGCTTTTCCACGCATTTTCCACAAGGCGACACATACGTGATAGCCAGTCAGCCATAAATTACAATTGCGGTAGGTTATGGCTTGTGTCTGTCGCGCGAACAATTGTTGTCCATATGGTGTTGCACCTCTGTGTGTGTTTGTGTGTGTGTTTATGCGTGTATGTGTATTTGTATATCTACGATCTTCTTAGCTATACAAGCGTAAACTGATCTTGGCATCTTGATCTGTATTTTCTTTTCTGTTGTCTCGACACATGCAATTTTCATCAATATGAGGAAAAAAATAAACGAAAAAAAAAACCGTTTCACCTTATTTGGCTTGCTTGCAAAGTTTTGCAGCTTCTTGAATTTTATAAACAACAAAAAGCCGCATGAAAAATGCAAAATATGAAATCTTCAAGAAATCTCCTTTTTACATGTCTGTACATAAAAATATGCAAATGATCTGCAGGTTTAAAAAAAAAAAAGTGTTGCATAAAAATTCAAAGTGTTGTTTTAATTACCAAAGTCGAGGAACTGAAATAGTGAACTGCATTTCGAAATGCTTTCGGCAATGTTATGCACCCAAACATGTTTTTACTAGGTTAGCTTTGGCAAGCAAACGTCGTTAAAATCCTAATTGAGTTTAATTGCTAACGTTTCTTTTCCAAGCGAACGAAATTCATTGCAAAAAGCTTTACTGACAATGTTTTGTTGCTATCCCATCTTTGACATTAAAACCACATGCATTATTTATGGCCTCATGGATGGCTTCTCACAAATCAAAGTTTCTCTAGCTCATCACAAAATCTACCATTCTCTATATCAACGTTGTTTGCATGCATTTTCCGTTTTTCGTAACTTTTACTGTTATATATTGAAACTTTGCTTTATCTTCTTCTTTTTCTGGTACTTCTGGCATATGCAATTTATATTTCATCTTGTTGTGTGTTTAACTGAGTTTGGAAATCCTTTTGGAATATATTAATTATGCTTTTGTAAATAAATTGTATATTGCCTGGGCAATTTTTATGTGATTAATAGCCTTTGCATATATAATACATATAAATGTTTTAATATGTACACACTATTGTGTTATTAAGTATAACTTTAACCTTGATACAAACCAAAAATTATGCAAGAAATTTTAAGAATTATTTTAGACAGAAAAAAGAAAAAAGAACAACAAAAAACAAAAATAATAATAATGAAGATTAACTCATACGTATAAAATTAGTTTTTGAATAAAATTATATTCTTGCTTGGCAATTTAGCTAATCTGTTAGGAAACTAACAATTATTGTCTGTGTTAAAGTAACTTGAACAAATTTTGAAACATGACGCAATCAAAAGACTTAAGCAAAAAACTTGATTCAAGAAAATTCATTTTTAAATGCTAAAATTATACATTTAAACATTGTAAATGGTGAAAATTGTTGGAAAAAGATTGCATCAATTCTTGTTGCTGTTTAAAGATGCAGAACAACAATTTACAGAATGAAATTAAATAATAAGAATATTATTATGCTATATGCTACAAAATAAAAGACAACAAATTGATGCATTAAAATTAATTTTCGTGCCTCGTTTTACGATTTATTAATGCCGACAAATTGTCGCGTAAACAAAATTAACCTCGGTTGAATTCAAATAGAATGAAAAGGAAAAGATTAAAAAAGTAAATGAGATTTCTAATTGTGTAATTAAGTTTATGCGCAATAAGCGTATCAAAAAAAGAAAATTTGTAAATTGTTATCGACACGGAGTGTTTGGAAATGCGTTCATATTTTTGTTATTGCAAATATGTGTAAAAATAATAGTTACAACAATAACTTCATTGTATTAAATCCAACTCGAATGGTTGTTTTGGTTTAAATTGGTGATGAGCTTGTTTTCCCTTTAATGTTTGTCTGGCATATGCGTGTCTTGCTATTTTCATTTTTTACAATTCACTTATTTTTTATTTTTGTGCATACACTCGTTCATACGACTCGTTGAAGTGCTTATCGTGCTGATACCTTCGCCAACCAACGACAATTTGCGCACGCATGCGTAAGCCAAGTCAATGACATTGCAAAAGCATGTATGTGTAATTATTTTTCGTGTTTGAAATTTTTTTCCAAACAAATTAACTCCTCTTCAGCGCAATACTCGCATGCGCACGTATATTCGACGCGAATGGTCACCCTTTTTGCGGCGCACAAGTTGAGCATGGCAGACCGTATGCGTAATCGTGTTAGCTGATGTATGCGAAATTTGAGCAGACATTTTTGAATATGGTGGCGGGCACTTCGTTTCGTTTGGGCGTGAAATGGCTTCAATTAAATAAGTTGTCAGCTAATTTGGCTGATGAGTTTAATCTGTACGTAGTTATGTTTTTTAAGATACTTAGATAATTTTTTTTAATGGTTTGTCTCAATTCCAATTTTCCAAAGCTAATCAATTGCATGTTAGCTAATACAGTAGTTAGCAAAATGTTCGTTGAATGTCAATGCATGCGAAATTACTTTGTTTAGTTTTCTTAATTAGTCTTTCAATTTAAACCTAAAGTTAAATAAAGAAATGAAAGAAAGCTCTAATTTCAAGACTGAGGGGCTGCCCTCCTCGATATTTCATTTTGAAAATTCAACTTAGTAACCAAGGCAGCTAATGAACATTTATTGGTTTGTAGCTGTGGAGCGGACACTTGGTCTGGTTATTCATGTTCTTTTGCGAAAAATTAAAAAAAAATAAAATTATAATATATGCATACGTAAAATGCAGCCTGGCATTAACCCGCTTATCCGTGGTATATTTAATCTCCTTCTTTAGTGCCTATCAAGCTGAAAATAGCATTCATCACACATTCCCGTTGGAGTGCAGTAGCGTAAGTTATCGTATATCGTATTGTTATGCTGGCAGCACTGTTTTGGTTAGATCGTAATGTTATAGGTTCAATTAAAAATTATATAGTTCCGCTGGTATGCGAAGAGTTTTAAATTTGCGTTGGAACCGGTTGCTTTTTTTATTTTTTTTATTTCATTGTTTTTTGTTAGATATAAAATGTATAATTGAAATAAAAAAAGGAGAAGAAAAAAAAAAAGAAAAAACTTCGATTGCTCGCAGCGTTTGTGCGCATTGTTATGCCACAATAGCCGACAGTGAGGCTGATATGTACTCGCACGAGTACAGCGAAACCGCCACGCTGACTCAGATCGCAGCCGGAGTCGTCGCAGAGTCGTCGTATGCGCAAAAAAAAGCTGCGTCCCAGCAGAATGTTTATTTGCCAGCCGATTTTAATCAGCTCTTTGAAATCAAAGCTCAACGCTCAAGCCTAAGCGCTTCTCTAGTGGCCGCTGATAGTCTCCCTGTCTCGCTGACTCGCAGTTCGTTTGTCGGTCTGTTGTGTGTATTCGGTCACATTCGTGTCTTTACGGTGTTAGTTAATTAGCGAAACACTACGTTCTTTATTTATTATGACAGAGTGAAATGGCCGCCGATAAGATCAACGACAAATTTTCTAATTAATTTATTGCATGCGCGTACAAGGGGATTTAATAGAATTTATATATCGCAAATTGGAGCATTGAAAATTCAAGTTGTTCGATTTCAAGTTCGTTGCTTAAGTTTTTCATTTATACAAGTAAGTATATATATATAGTATATATATATATATGTATTACAGTTCAATGCCGCATTCGTGTGTCGTAATTGAAAATCCATTTCATCTGCATCGAGTAATCGAGTAATCGGCAAATGATTCTCTTCGTACATGCTTGGCCTGGCCATCAAATGAAATTTCGAAGTCGAGTAGCACAAAAGCTGAGAATGCCTAGCGGCAGCATTTTGTTAGCAGAAAGCAGTAATTTACCATCTTATAAACACGTGTACGCCAGTACCAGGAAGCACAATAATCAAAAAAAAAATAAACACTAAAACAAAAACAAAAAACGGAAAACAGTAGGAAAAAAAAAAAAAAAATAGAAAATAAGAAAGAAGAAAAAAATTAGTAATTCGACATACGATAAATAGTTTCGCTTTTCTTCAAGGGCGTCAGCGATCACGGATGAACTGTGTTGCTTTTGGGATTTGCCAGCTTCAACTGCTGTCAGTGAAATTGTGCACGCCGCCGTCAACAATGGAATCTTCGCCAAGCTGCGTCCGTGCATCTGAGGCGTGCACTTCGTTTTGGGCATGTTGTGAAATTTCACTGGCTGCGCTGAATGAATTCCCAAATAAACAAATAAAGTTGTCGGTCGTGTTCAGCTCAATTCAAACTTAGCTCAGCTCAGCTTAGCTCAGACTCAGACTCAGACAACTGACAGACAGGCAAAGGAAGAGGTTGAAAAACTTTATGTGGCGCTTTTTATTCCCCCATTTTGCGCGCATGTTAAAGTTGAATCGTCTATTTGAGTTTGGATTGTGTTTTAATGACATGCTGCGCCAAACACGCTCGACGAGAATCTTTTGCTTGGGGCGCTTTGCTTTTTCCCTGCTTGGAAGCGCAATTTGATTTGGAAATTAATTAGTTTGTTTTGTCAGACTGATAAGAAGTCAGTGGTGAATTTGAAAGTAAAATGCTGTAAATCATTTTATACGTTATGTCATGTTCTAATAGAATATCTCATTGAGAGTGTGCATACATGTGTACTCATATTTCAAATTAAACTGTTTTTTTTTATACTTTCGTTGATTTTCACACGATTCACATGACTGTGTACGTGGAATCCAACGGCAACGACAAGAAAACAACGAAAACCCACACAACCCAAAGTAGTGGGTGATTTAAAAAGTATCCGCGTTTTGCTTAACACTCGATGGTGTTGATAGCCATATATTGTGCTACACTAATCCAGAACTGTTTTCACAAAAAATGTAGCCTGAAATGTCACCTTTGAAACATGTATTCGTTTGACACAATCGCATTAATGTTGTACGATGTATTGTTATGAATAGCAACAAAAACCGCGGATACTTTTTAAATTAGCCAATATATTCGCCTCAACTGGAGCATCTATCGTTACCAGAAGAACAGAAGAAACTATACAACAAATAGCAGAGCATTATCAAAAATTATCTAACATATGCAGATGTATGGTTACATTTGAGCCTGGGTGCAGTTTTTATTAGTAACTCACACGAATATGACAAGGAAGAGTGCAGCAAGCCAAGAAGTAAAGCTAAAGTAAAAAATATATGCAATGCTTAGTTTTTTTTCAAAAATGGGCAGATAAACATGCAAATGGTAAATTATGTTGATTGTGGCAAGCGAACATTTACAAGTAATGTCGATCCGAACACGGCACATAATGGCACAAAGAGCGAAAGAATTAGGAGCAAAATAATTAGAATGAGTGCAGACAACAAATAACAAAGTGTGTATAAAGAACAAAGAAATCAAAGGAAAGCAAAGTCAAGCCAAGCCAAGCCAAGCCAAGGCAAGCCAAGAACACTAAGTGGCCACCGAGGAATGCTCATTATCGCAGCATAAGGCAAAACGATGCTGGCGGCCCGAATGCGAATGCGAATACGAATGCGAGTGCGAATGCTTTGCGGTATGCGGTTGATTGGCATCTTTTGAACGTCAACTAAACTGGAAGAGATGCCGGGCCAGGCCAGGCCAGGCTAGGCTAGGCTAGGCACTATGTTGTACCGTAACTTCATGAAGTGTCATTTCACATTTTGTTGTCTAATTTTTTTTGTTTTGTTTTTATTGTTATGTGGGGTTTTTGTTGTTTCGTTCTTTTGTTCTTATGTGGAGTGTCTCGAGTTAGTTTTGTGCAAATGATGATGACATAACAATTAGATAATACATATATGCATGTACGATTAATTATATGAGAGACGACAGGCTGGCTAGGCAAACGGCAAACGGCAAATGGCAAACGTTGTTTATTACTGATGAACCATCTATATGCGCTGTACGCTGTACAAAAGCAAAGTGAAAAATTGCATAGATTTTTCACAGGTTGTGTTTAGTGGATGTAACAAATGCTGTTTCAACAAGTTTGTACATGAGATGACCATGTTGCGATTGCAATTTGAACTTGCGCATGCGTCTCGTTGGCCATAACAAGAATACGAACTGCCCGGGTACGACATAATCAAGATGCGTACATATATGTATATATATATATATATACATACACACACACACATGCATACACATACATATGCACTCGTATATGCCCAGTTGGCAGGCTAACAAATTTTGCGCCATTGCAAAAGAATTTTTTTGGTGCAACAAGCGTTAGACAAAAAATATAAATAAAAAAAACTCAAAGTGCTTAAAAAGACAAAAAACAGAAAAACAAAATAAACCAAGAAAAAAAAGGAATAAATAAAAGGAATTTCAAAATAAAAATAAAAAAGGGGAAAAAAAAGAAATGCCAAAAAGCAGAATTGCGTTGAATGTTTATACCGTGAGGCAAATGACTGAAAATTCAGCTAACCGCGCAGCATCCCTCGCATAGCCAGCATAGTCCGTTGTCGAGGCAGTGCCGACAACGGCAAAAGAAATGTTGCGCTCTGCACAATTATAAATCATCTTAAATGCAGGAGCAGCGTCTGCTCCTTGCAGCAACGTCAGCATGACTATGCCACATGGGCTAATGCGCAGAAGTAACTTTGCTATTTTAGGATTTTGGCTTGGTTTTTCTGCGGTTTTTTGCTGTTTTTTTTTTTGTTTTATACTTTTATGTGCATGGCGCAACAACAATAATAACATCAAATTCAGGTGTGGATAGACAAGCGTGTGCGTGCCCCTATAAGGTGATGTTGGCCAAATTTGACAAATGAAAAAAAATTTAGTTTGTCTTAGCACAAATGCAATGCCTTGGACTTGTGCACACACACACACACACATACACAGAGATGTATGTGCATACTCTCACACATATACATACATACATACATATGTATGCCAAATGTTTATTTTTGTAATTCGGCACAAAAATTGCTAAAATGACCAAATGTAGTACGACGACGGCGGCTGTCTTGTGGCATAAATTGCAACACACAACATGCAACATGCAACAACAACAGTAACAAAAAACAATAGCAACACATGTACGCCCATTTATCAATGTTGCGTTGTTTTTTTTTTTTTTTTTTGGTGCCTGTGCGCGCTCAGACTGCGCAGAGCAACTCTAGGTACAAATAACAAAGCTTCAAAACAAAAACAAAGCAAAGAAAAAAAAAATAAAAAACCAAGTAAAAAATACCAACGAACACCAAATGTAATAAATTTAATGTTATTGCGTACTGGGTTGCTTTTGCCTCTATTTTTATTATTTTCTTAAAATGTTTTGTTGTTTTTTTGTTTTTGTTTTTAACATATCTTGGCCCGGTCACTTGGTCAGTTGGTTGCATGCGTTTTTTTTTTTTTTTTTGCCATGCGAGTTTTTATGCGAGTCTGTTTTTTTTCTTTTTCTATTTCTTTTACTTTTATTATTTTTAGTTTTTTGTATTTTTCTTACAATGTTGTTTATTGGCAAAAACTTTTTTGCAGTTTACTTAACGCTGTGTGTCGCCTGGCCTGCATCGACAACTGCAGGCAAGCGGCCCAGAAAGCAAGAAAGAAAGAAAAAAAACATGAAATGAAAAAAAAAAAGAAAAGAAAAGAAAATAAAAGCAAAGAAAACGCCAACAGACAGCCCAAATAGTTGAAGTGTGTCTGGTTTAGTTTTATTGTTGTTTTGGCGTTGGCGGCGGACAAGGGCGGTATGGGACACACTTGAGCTCGATGCGCTCGTACAAATGTTGTGTCCCATATTTTTTTTTACCGCGTGTGTGTGTTTTCGTTACTGTGTCTGTGTCTGCGTGCAGACATTTGACCGATTTGTTTGATTTTGCTTGTCGGTAGACCTTTTGCCAGTTGCCCAGTTGAGCATCATCGCATAAGCGCGTCATGCTGAAGCTCATGCGGCGGCTATGCGTGCTAAGCTGTTGAGGCGTTCTCAGTCGCGGCAATCGATGGCAGCCATCCGTTCGTTGCTCACCTTTAACAAATTTATGTGCTGACCTTACAATTAAAACAGCGAATAATTCGGTCTTTCAGCTTTGTTTTCTTTCTTTTTCTTTGTTTTTTTTTTTTCTGGCTAAAATGAAAAACGTTATGAGCTTTACCTTCACATAATTAGCAAGTGTTTTCTTTTTGGTGTTTTCACAACTATTTAGCACATAGGTCAAGCTTTACCATATACGTGCATACATACATACATACATACAAAGCTGTTATGCCTGTGTGCGAGTATATGGGCATGCATGAGCATCAGAATCAAGCCACAGCAAGATGAAAGATAACCGCATATGAATTCTTTTGCTTTATGCTCGTATAAACTCACGGATGCAGCGGTTTCCATTTATTTATTGTCTTCTTGTTTTTGTTGGCTTGTGTTTATTTTGGTTGGGGAGCGTGTTAACCAGCTTGCACGCATAAAAGGCTTATAAAACCACAAAACGAATCGGACAAAGCCACGGCTAATGCCCACAACAGTGACAAGCCACTTTCATGCAACATTTAATCAGCATTTGATTGATGATTCTGGATTTATTTTGTTTGTATACGTATTTGGTTTCGATGCTCGTTGGTTGATGGTTGATGGTCGGCTGCACTCAACTGGCCCAACTGCAGTCCAGTGCAGGCATGTGGAGGAGTTGCAGCAGTGTACACTTTTATTTTTTAAAACAACAACATGCTGCCTAATTTGCTTTTAAGGCAATACACGAATTTTCATTGTATGGTTGATTTATTATTAAATTAAATTTCTCGAAATGAAATTACGTACATGAGTTGCTGTTTTCTTGCAACATCAACAAAGCCATGTAATAATAACAAGTTAAGGGTTTTCGTTTTAGGAAATGTTACATATTTGCCAATTATCGCTGGATCATGTTACAAAAGCAGCAGCACATGCACACGACTTCGTAAAAGGCAAAAGCACGTAACTGGAAAAGCTGCACTTACCTACATTGGGAATCCCCACACTTTCACATTAAAATTGTGAACTTCAACGTTGCTGTTTGTTTTACAACGGCGTTTTATTGTATAATTCAACACATAATTGGACTGAGCATTGAACATTGTGAACCTGCTTATATTGTATATACATAAATACATATGCTTATAAAATAAAAATTGTATATAATTGTTATATGTATTTATGTATATACATATATATATAAAAGTAAAGGGTATTTTTTTGAGACGCATAAAACTTATGAAATGTAGATGTGTGTATGGGATAAAAGTCATGAATCATAAAAGCCATGGCCATAGTATTGAATTTTTACAGTATCCCATGTTTGATTATGATTTTTGGCATGTGGGCGCCGTGGTTGGCTCAAATGAAGGCGTCTCAACATTTCATGGTTAAGCGAATTAGCTGTTTTGGTTGACGCATATGTTGGCAACAAAATATAAATAGCACATAGAAAGTTTATTGTTCTAAATAAATTTTCACAATTTACAAACTGATAAATCTAAACTTGCCTTTATTACGTATATGAGAAAGAAAGTTTATGGTTATTGAGAAAATTAGACAAAGATTTTGTTTTAAAGAGTCTCATTTGCTAGTCAATACATCTATTGAGACCCACCTAAGTGAGTAGCCGGAGTATACAGTAGCAACAATTTAATATTCGGACCTCCGTTGATTAGCCGGTGTGTGGATGAATTTTATTTGAAGTGATTTGTCAATGCTTGGCAGCATTTAAATAATAAAGTTGCTTAGAGTTTGCTAAGGACAATGCAGATTAGTTTAAGCCGAATGATTTATTTCGCGCTGCCTGATTATTCATGCTCATTGCGGTTCATTGCGTCGACGCTGTTATGATGACTTTACTTGCCGCAGCTGTTTTGCAGCATTTCTGCGAAAAAGTTGCAAGACGATCGTTTATATAATTGCTAACTAATTAATTTCATTTACGCTCATTCTTTACAAGTTTTTCAACGCTTTAAAAGAAAAAATTCTTAGATGAATGAATCAGATGGCAAGTTCCTTGCTTGAGTCTTTTGTTTAGTTGCATTAGGCGATTAATTGACATAACTGCTGCTGCATACTCGAGACCAGATATATGCTTTGCTTGCATGAATGAAAATCTTAAAGTTGGAAACCTCAACGTTAGACATATTCAAGTGCCGGCAGGAAGGGGGAGAGCAATGCAAGCATATGGTCTTCTATTCTTTAAGTTGACTTATTGTGCCTTCCCTTGTCAGTCTAGTCAAGTTGATCATCTCATGATCATTGTTTATTTAAAATTTTGTATTTGTGTCCTATATTCTTAATGAATGGATTCGTCCTTTGCGATGCATATGCAACCAGGATTGCTTTAGTATTTACAAAAAAAAAGTCTGTTAACTAAATTATAACAATATGCCACTTACAAGGTGAGTTCCAAAGTAAACAGGAATCTAGCGCCCTCTAGTGGCGCCATCTATATGTCAACTGGTGCGTTAGAATCTGCTATCGTTTATCGACTTCCAGTAAAAATTTCATGACATTTCATCTATTGGAAGTGAGGTTATTGCGTTTTAAGTGTCAGTATGTTTTTGTCATCGGTGCGAGAAGATGGAAGTTGGCGTTTGTTGCACGATAATGCGCCGTCTCATCGATCGACGCTTGTGTCCGACTATTTGACCAAAAATCACATTTTAACCATCAACCACTCCCCGTATTCACCTGATATGGCACCGTGCGACTTCTACCTTTTCGGAAAAATGCATTTGCCGATGAAAGGAAAGCGTTATGCAGACGTAGAGGCCATTCAAAAGGCTTGCACCGATGACAAAAACATACTGACACTTAAAACGCAATAACCTCACTTCCAATAGATGAAATGTCATGAAATTTTTACTGGAAGTCGATAAACGATAGCAGATTCTAACGCGCTAGATTCAAAAAGTCCTGTTTACTTTGGAACTCACCTTGTATTAACCAAATAATAGAAAAGCGGGTGCCAGCTTTGGTACCCAGCGTAAAAAAAAGTTCTACTATGGGATGTATGGTAATTTTTTGCTCCGATATTGTTTGCTTATGCTTATTGGAACTGTAAATTGCGAATAAATTATACAATAGCTTCAAATGCAATTAATTATTTTGTTAAATGTATAAATGCAAATTTGTTTCCAAGAGCAATAGCGGTAAAATCTATTTCGTAAGCCACAAACCAACCTTTGGCAAATTTCAATACATAATACGATTGTGAGTTGCATATGTATAAATATGAGGTAGATAATCTGTGTATTGAAATAGCTTGGCTGATATATTTTTTGTGCAGACATTATACATGTTATGCCAAAAAAAGTTTTCTCTTTTTGCTTGGTGTTATTATTGTTGTTGTTATTTTAGCTATTGTGGTTGGAGAAAATTATGCCAACTGCGGAAACAAACCATTTCGCATGTAAATAGCAAAGCGTCAGACCAAAAACAAAAAAAAAAAGAAACAAGATTTAGAAATGCTGCATTTGTAGCTGCTTATAGCAAAAATGTATGAATTTATTTAAAGTAACAAAACTTCTACTGATGCAGTAGAAGAGAAAAATTATAACAATAATAATAACAACAACAATGTAACAACAATGAAAAAGAAAATGCAACTGAAAGTGGAAGCAACAGTTGAAGGAACAAATTACACTGGCGATGTCTGTCTGTCTGTCTGTCTGTCTATATGTCTGTCTAAATGTATGTATGTGTTTGTTTGTATGTACGAAAGTTGATTTCTTCTTTCACTTGTTGTCGTCGTTGATTGTTTTTCACTATTTGTCTGCGCCTAAGGCAAAGCAAGAAGGGATCAACGGGTGTTCCAGCCGCACGTCTGCTGCTGCTTTGGCGTGTTGTTTATATGTGTGTATGTGTGTGTATGAATCTATCTTACGGTATAGCAAGCGAGGAATGATTTTTACTGTTACGTCACGCTGTCGTGCAGTTAGATTTGTTGATGTTTTTGTTGTTGTTGTTGGTATTTTTTTTTTCTGTTGTTGTTGTTGTTGTTGCAGTTGCAGTTGCATTTGCCAGTTTATTATTTTTCTCATATTTTGTATGGCCATAAGTATTTTCATAATGGTTCTTATGAGCGAATTGAAATTGCGGCATGCCGTAAAAATGCTTTCGAGTAGCTGCCACAACATTGAAGCCGATTACTACGCGGAAGCTGCATACAAGTTTATTAACAACGCAAGAAATCATTTTGCCTAATTGCACATGTTTTTTTTTTGTTCTTCTTAATTTTTTTCCGCTTTTTCTTCTTCTTATCTTATGTACTCTTCTCTTTTGTTTTTCTGTTTTTTTGTTATTTTATTGAATTTATTTTGTTGCGTTTTCGGCTGCTGTTTGATTGTGTTTGATCGAGCTGAAAATACACAAATGAATTAACACACGCACGCGTGTCCATGCCAGCATTTGAGTTGCAGATGCAGTTGCTCGGGTAATTAATTAATTTTGTGCATCATTTCAGCACCTTTTTGTTTGACTCAAGTCGAGTCGAGTCGAGTTGAGTTGGCATTGTGCAATGCCTCACAGCTGATACGCATGCGCAATCGTGCCCCATTCCTATTGCGCGTCCATGAGTCCATGCTTCCATTGCTCAGCGGCTCAGTGGTTCAGTTGCTCAGCTGCCGACAGTTCAGCCATTCACCATTCATGCAGGCACGATCATGTTGCATGCATGCAAAAGCAAATCTGTCAAAAAACATCACATGTACGGCCAAGACAAGTGACTTGACGCCACTTAAGCATTAAATTTGCGCTCAATCTGGTTTCTACTTTGTACATTTGCTATGCTTTTTGTTGTTCTTTTTTTTTTTTTTTTAATATTTGTTTTGTGTTGGCAATCGTAATTTTTTTTTTTTCATTACTTTGGCTGTTGGCCGCTTCAGTTTGACTGTTATGTAATTTAATTAGCCAACTGTGTATAATTTTCGCGCTTCTTGCCGCCGTTGCTTATGCTTACGCTTTGAAGATTGTTTTTCTTTTTTTTTATTTTTTTTTTATTGTTTTTCCGTTTCTGTTTCTGTTTCAATTGCGTTGGCAATGGCGAGCTAAATTTTTAGCATGCATCTGCGTAGAGTTTAACAAAATCTGCCGTTGGTTTGTCGGTACGCAATTAATCATGCGTAATTCTTGTTGTGGATGGCAATTTTAGTGCTGCCATTTAATCTAAGCAGATGCGTATGAGCGGCGAAATGACTCGGCTCGGATGCGTTTTCATTTGCTGTTTTTCCGGTTTCGACGCAGATACTCGGAGCTGATAATGCCAATACGCGCACAGCTAAATCTAATTTCAGAAATTATTTAAAAGAACAAGAAATATACGTAATCTATATTTTATCGAATGCCGCTTGCACATCACATCCCAGCAGCTCTAATCTCCTGCTCCGGCGAAACAAGGTCAATTGCACAGAATGCATTCTCTTGCCCGCAACAACAATGCTGCGACTATAAGAAACTTATCACAGCCCACAGTTTGTGATCTACAGTTTGTGTTCCTCGCAGTTCTCTAACTTCAAAGTGCTATGACTATGTCATCCCCTTAGTTTATAATGAAATGCAGCATTTTTGGTTTATTTAAATGTTGCTACAGTAAAAATAACAAATAAGGGTTAAAGCTGTCGAATTTTATAGCAAAAATTCATGTATTGTGTATTTCAATATCGATTGCATAATCTCCGATGTATTCTACCAAGAATCTGATAACCCCAAAGCGGATAACTGCATTATACCATACTTTTGTATAAAAATGTATGAAACCGCGCAGACTCCTTTAGTTCCTACTAATAATGACGATATTATAAATTTTCTTCATCAATCAGCATAATTGTAGCTCATATCAGATCATACCGAGATCATATAGAATTTCGTAAACTTTGCATGGCGCGCATTTTCTGCCCATGAAACATTTCTTATTTGGAGGTCTTGCACAAAAAGCCAAAGAAACTTTATGATGACGTCAGAGATTGGCTTGGCCAAACCATACCAAGCTTGTTTAAATTATTTGTTATGTTATTGAAGAATATAAAAGCTTCTTTGTTAATGTTATATGTTTGTGGAAAAATCATATTTAATTGATTAGTCAAAACTGTAGGAAATCATAAATGTGTCAATAAATGAAATATTGTGTAACACCCCAGAGCAAATGCATGCGCATGTAGGTGGCTCAGAGCGTTTGTGTGTCTACTATAACGAATTAAATCAATTCCCAGCGCACTAAACACGACAATTACGTCATTTAAAACAATTAGCGAACAAAAATGGACAATCATGTGTTGTCCTGCCCAGACAAACGGCGAAGTAAGCATCAAATCGTCGGAACAACTTCATAAAACAGCGACAGCAGCAACATGGACTGGCAATTGACAGCCAAGGCAGCAGCAGACAACAGCAGCAGCAAACAACGGCAACAGCAGACAACAACAATGGCAGCCTCAGCAGCAACAATTTGCACTCAATACGCTATAATCGAGGATGCAGCCAATAGATGGAAAAGCAACAACGTTTACGAATAACAAGATACGGACATACACACACACAC
Source organism: Stegana nigrithorax (assembly GCA_037044495.1). Taxonomy (NCBI): domain Eukaryota; kingdom Metazoa; phylum Arthropoda; class Insecta; order Diptera; family Drosophilidae; genus Stegana; species Stegana nigrithorax. The sequence goes on along the minus strand of JBAMBQ010005086.1, from coordinate 17,861 downwards.
ACACGCACACACACATACGTTTCGCTTAACTTGGCTATGAGTGCGACAGGGGGAAGGTGGGTGGCAGATACCATCGATACCTACGCGTTCAAGTAATTTACTTTATCGCTTTAACGATATTTTCTGTTGATAAATTTTCTTTCTCTTCTTCTGTTTTGTTTTTTTTTTTTATAATTTTTTTTTTTATTTTTTATTTATTTATTTTTTTTTTTGGTTCTGCGGCTGCGGTTAGCTTGGCTTGGTTACTGGTTTAGTTATTTTAGTTGTTGTTGCCTTTTTCAGTTCCTTTGTGTACGTGCGTGTTTAATGAAATAACGGTTTTTACCAATGTACGTAGTACGTATGTATGTATGTATGTATGTATGTATGGTTGTGTGTATGTTTGCTTGTATGCATGCGAGTTTGCGGATAGTAAAAGTTTTCGATTTACAAGTAAACGCAATCAAACAGTTGCTCACAAAAGGCATGTGCTGCACAGTGGCTTGCCGTTGCCGTTGCCGTTGTCGTGGCTGCTTATTGTTATTGATGTTGTTGTTGTTGTTGCTGTTGTTGTGGCTGTTGTTATTGCTATTACGTATTGCAATTAACACATTGTAGTATTTTAATCGATATTTACTCTGTCTGCCACCTAAGCTGCACTTCACTTTAGCCATAAAGACTGAGGCAATACAGACAATATGAATAAACATATATATATATTTTTTTTTATACTCCAAATGCAGACTAAACTATAAATGTACATAAATGTAAAAAAAAAAAGTAATAAAATCTTGTCAATCAACTATATGCTTAAGTAATCTGTAATTGGCATAAACAACAAACAACATACCGCTGAACACTTCTAAGTGCATTTTTTGCTTTTATACAAAGAATTGCTGCAACGTTTTAAATATTATTTTAAATACTAAAAATCAACTTGAAATGTATTGCGATTCGTTAATATGCTGCCGAAGTTGAACAGCTGCAGCAACTTGAAAGAGAAAGAAGACGATACTATGCTTTAATTGAGAACAGCCGAGCATTAGAGTTTGTTGTCAATGAAGCTGGTTGGCTGCCAGCTGGCTGGCAGCTTTGGCGTGTCTAATTTATGCTATTATAACTTTTATTACATAGTTAAGCAATGGTTTTCTTAATGTTTCTTGTTTTAACGATACCATAATATAACAGCAATCACACAGACTCACATACATATGTATGTATGTATATATTTTATAGTCATACTCGTATATGGCAGAGAGCTGCTTCCAATCAAGAGGCAACTGATACTGCTTATGGCAGAACCTGTAACATGCATAATTGAGCTCTGGCACTTTGGCATTGATTAGCATACATTAAACACTCGATTGCATTAGCCCAGGCACAGGCATTAACACCCCCCATCAATTAGGCGGACACGCCTACACAGCTGCATAAAAGTCTGCCTAACGACTTCATGCGTTTGGCTTGGCCTGACTTGGCTTGACTTGGCTTCGCTTGGCTTGTCTTGACTTGGCTTTGACTTTGCGCAGATGGCTTTGCTGACGAGATGCCAAAGTCGTCTAACCGTAAAATTTGCTCTTTTGTAAGCGTATGTCTGTGTGTGTGTGTGTGTGCGTTTGCTGTTGTTGTTGTTAAGTAATTTATTACACAATTTTTTTAATTTTTTTATTTGTTTTGTTTGCTTTTCGTGTTTGTTATTGTTGTATGCGTCAGCATTAAATGTAATTGGTCACTCGCACTCGCACTTGCACTCACATTCACACTCGCACTCACCTTGAACGTTGCTATGAGTGTGGCCACGAAAACGCTTAAGCATTGTTGTTGTTGTTGTTGGCAGCACGAAATTCCGTTAAGTAGTTGGTCATTCATTCAAAGTCAAATTTTTGTGTCTGTTTCTGTGTGTGTTTGTGTGTGTGTTTGTGTGTGTGTGTGTGTGTGGGGGTGTGCGTGCTAACTTGGCAAGTCGTGTGGCACATTATGAGTTTTTTTATGCTCTATGATTTCTTCTACGCTTCAAACACTTGGCCTTTAGCTTTAAGTCAGCCACATGATAATATGCAAGTTTTTGCTTTGGCTGCGCACAGCAGTTCACTTAATTGTTCAGTTAATACAATTACTGGGCAGTGCAGGCTTTACACAAATTGGCTATTGCCAACTCGTCAAATTGTTAGTTTACAAATCATTTTTTATATTTTTTTTTATTTTCATGTTTTAGTTTGACGAATTTTCTTTTAGTTACAAAAATAAAAAAAAATAAAAAAAAAAACGAAAAGAAAAGCCAACTATATAGCAAAACGATTAACTGTCTGCAGACAGTCTGTGTGAAAATGATGATCAGCGTGCTAAGCTGTTTATCAATTTTCAATCGTGTTCAATTTCCGATTCATATAAAGCATGCTTAATGAGGTTTTTTCTTTCATTGCATTGAAGACAACCGTTACAAAAGGTCAAATCTCTTTTGAAAAATGTACAACATGATTGGCAAGCTGCATATGCGGAAAATGATTGATGACCAAACAAAGTCACACACAGCGTGCAGCCAGCCAATGCTGACTCTCTGCGTTCAAATGTGAAAGTAAATTCTCCTCAGCATTTTTATATAATTTTCATTTGCTGTTAACCTCGCCAAAGCGTGTCATGCGCCATAGCAATGTACCAGCAACAATTTTTAGTATTTCTTTGCTGACTGCTCAATTAACTGAAATGCCATCTACGTGCATATAATTGTAAATCCAAACATATATGCACAAGTTAATTGGCCAAAGTGCACACGCGCTGCAATGGAATAACTCAACCGAACCGAACCGAACAGAGTTCACTGCTGCAGCACAACTTATCGGAATGTTTTAATAAATAAACACATGACACGCGTATCTAGTCAAGCTCCCCACCCCACCCCGGCTGTAAATTTTAAAATGATCAATAAAGTGAAGCTTAGTAATTGCATTTTTTTATCGAATGTTTTTAAAATTATTGTTTTTTTTTTTTTTTTTGGGGGAGAGTTTGTTATAATATAAACACTTCAGCATTCAGACCCTCAGATTCACCGTCTTGGTTCTTTTGATGAACTTGGCAATTCGGATCAGACTAATTGGTTGAAAGTCCTTCAGTCTCGTAACGTCTGGACCTAGTGTGTTTCGTGCTCTTATCTGATCGATCATGCAGGACAACAGATCAGATGTTCTGTTGTCTCTCACAGCTCTTCCAGACATGCTTAGGGCATAGTGAGTCAATCATAAGTCCTTCTTGAAAATTGCTTTCTAGTCTGGTTATGTTTTGAAATTTTTAAGCAGTAATTAATTAATTTTATTAGCTAGGAACTTGTGTAGTTTGTCTAACTTCATGAGTTCTAAAATGTAATTTTTTGATTTTTGCAGCCTAATGTTGTATAAAGTTTATCGAACACATTATTGTCTTTGTACTTTCATTTTGTGCTCTAAATTTCACAGCACAACTAATTGCTTACGAAAAGGACATTTTTGTCACATTTATAACTCATTCACTTAATGTAAGAACGATTGAGAACTAAAGTTTTGTTTGAAACTTTCTTTGAAGATTAGAAGTTGAGTGCAGATAAAAAAATAGTTTTTCTTTGCGTTCATGACTTATTGTGTTTTACAGTGCAAAAAACAAAAAAAAACACAAAACCAATTTATTTATGTATGTGTGTGTGTGTGTGCTTACTGCATTCGATGTTCACACCAACCTGTGAGTTTACCGTATATATTTAATTTACCGTTGGACATATTTATTCAATTTAAATATGCCGCTGGCTATAACTCTCTGACCAATCCAAATATTATTAACTTGCAGGAATTAAAAAAAAAAGTAAAAAAAAAAATAAAAAAAAAGAAGAAAACACACTGTAAAACAGTTTAGTGTGTAAACCATAAGAAAACGTGACTAAAGTACTACACAGCACAAAGAAGCAAATGAGAAAAGAAAAAAAAACAAAAAAAGAAAAATTCCATAAGAACAAAAAATAAAAAACAAAAAAGATTGCAGACAATTGCATAATCTTGGCAATTGGCATTACACTTGCAGACAGCCTTGCGGTTGAAAGGCAGGACGTGCGCAAGCACAAACCTCGTGGCTAGACTGAGACACAGCGAGACAGCGACAACAGAGGCTCTGCAGCTTGCAGCAACGTCTTAGACGACAGCCTGGCCTGGCTTGGCTTGGTCTGACTTGGCATGGCTTGGCTTGGCTTGGCTCGGCTGACTGCGAATGCTGGCATTAATACGAATTGAATTCAGCGCCTGGCCAACCCAACATTCGCTAGTGAAATTAGAGATTAAGGTGGGAGATGTCTTTCCCACCTTTCACGACTACTTTGACTACAATTACTACTGCTTGGCTGTGACAGAGTGAGTGAGTGCCCATGTCTATCTCGCCCACCTACCCAGCTACCCACCTACCCACCTACCAAGCTACCCAGCTATCTGCCTACCTGCCTAACTGCTGCCTACTTGCCTACCTACCTGTGCGCGACATGTCTGCGATATGCGATGTGCGATTTGCATGACTGCGAATTCTCAAAAGTCAAGCGAATGCGCTTGCATTTGCCTTTCCTATTTCTATTTCTATTTCTATTGCTTTTGCCATTTCCATTTCCATTTCTTTTCTGTTGGTCGAAATTTTCGTTTTAATGCCTTCGTCTTGGACTTTTCTGGTTTGGCGATTTTAGTCGTATTGATTTCTGCTTCTATTTGATTGTTGCCAAATTGTTGTGAAAAATGCTAAAACGCTGCTGCAGTAAACTGTGAAAAACGCTTTCGTCGCGTCGCATCGCATCGCATCGCATTGGATCGCATTGCATCGCATTGTCGTTGAATGTTGTTGTCGTTGTTGTCGTTGTTGTCGCTGTTGTCGTTGTTGTCGTTGTCGTGTTCATTGATAATATTGCTGATGGTGCTGGCGATGCGAATATTATTCGTATTGTTACGACCATCGCACTGTTGTTGTCATTGTTGTTGTTGTTGCTTAGCAACAATCATGATTATGCCGCTTTTACTGTTTGCTGCTGCTGCTGCTGTTGCCGTTGCTGCTGCTGCTGCCGACGATGATGATGATGTTGCTGTTGCTGTTGCTGTTGCTCTTGCTGTTGCCGTTGAGTGCTAGTTGGTGGTTTTTGGTTCGATCTATTCTGAGAAATATGTAGCTATGTGCATTTATTGCCGGCTTGCTCGCGGGTCATTTTCATTTAAATGTAATTTCTTTTAAATTTATTGTTAATGGAAATTTATGCTTTATTGTATGTCTTTTTTTGTTTTTTTTGTTTTTGTTTTAACGCTATGCCTGCACATTGTTTTCTCCTTGGCTCTCTCGCTCTTTCTTCGTCTGTTTCTCTGTCTCTCTCTCTCTCTCTCTCTCTGTTTATGGCTGGTTGGCGCTGCATTTGTTACTTATGTTATGGCATATCTTCATACACGATTTGCTGCACGTTTTGTTGATTTGTCATGTTGTCGGGTTAAATGCTGAGGCACCTTTGTTACTTTGTGTATTTTTATTGCTAAGCTCACTTGATCGATGCACACCTGAACAAATTGCCAACTGTTCTCTTGTATGAATTGTCTGCTGGCGTACGTGTTCGCGCTTGTTGATCTTGTTGTTGTGCCAGCAGACAATGGACCTTAGCCCGCAACTTGCAAATTTCGCATATATTTCACAATAGTCAATTGGCTGCAGTTTCGCTGCAGCTCGTGCCTATCACCAAAGATATTCATATTTTTTTATTGCCCTGTCTAAATAAATCAAATTTGAATGTATTCGGACTTAAGTCTTTGTCTTTCTTAACTTTAGATAACTTTGGCACCACACCACATTGTAAGTGCACGCAAAAGCAGTAAACATTCATAAATTCTGCTCTTGAAATTGAAATAATATATTTAAAAAAAAAAAAAAATTATAATAACTAAGAAGTTTTGAGTTTGTATGAAATTTAAACATATACCAAGACTTTGTTGCCATGGCAGGCAACATTTCTGAAATAAAAACTATGAGTATTAACTCATATTTCTTTGCGGTCATATAATTATAAGTGAGACCGCAGCTGCTATATGACGAAGCGGCTTTGTTAAAAACGTTTTGTTGTATTGCAAAATACTCAAGTAATTGCACTGCATAAGTAACTTGCAGCAGCAAAAGTTTAACCAGCTAAAGGCAACCTCAAAAGATAATAGACTGTTTAATTTATAAAATTTGGTTGTCTATATTTATGAAAAAATCTATAACAAACGATGATTAACCAGTTTATAAGTATATAAGAGACCGTTTCTGAAGAATTGTTGCAATTTATATAAATTAAAGCTATTCAACTACTAATAAAAATAACAAAAAAGTCATAAATACTAATCAGGCACAAATTACAGAATCTCAATAAAAAACGCTAAAACACTTTTTCTATATTATCGACACTGTAAGAAACAAAAAAAAAAAAAAAAAAATGTTAAAATAAAAAAAAAAAGTGAAAAAAATTAAAATAAAAGTACAAGAAAGCTGAATCATACTCGTAAATTGGCATAAGTAGAAAAGTCGCGCGATGCTGGCTAAATTGCGTGCATATTATCAAAAGACTTAAGCGACAAACTTGCATGACATAAAATACTTTGCAATATACGAGTTACGTAGAACGTCTACGTCTGCCATCGACATTCAATGTACAACGACACACCAAGCTAAGGCAAGCCAAGCCAATCCAAGCTAAGGCAAGCCATGCCAAGCCACATTCGCCAACATGTAACATGGATATATGTATGTGGCCTTTAAAAGGGTTTGCGGACTTTTAAAATTCAATTATTGTTATTTTCTGCACATTTTTTTGTTGCTTATTGCGGTTTGTCTAGGCATACGATATGCACTCGTGTGTACACTGTCCACCGTCCGCCATCCACAGTCCCACTGTCCACCGTCGACCGTCTGCTGTCGCACCTTCTGCATGGGCTGGCAATGGCTAACGAATGACCAACGTATGTCTGTGTGTAATTGCATTGCTGCCATGGACAGCCGAATGTTGTAGATTTTGTGCAGCATTGTTGTGCTTGCGTTTGTCGTCATTGTTGTTATTGCTATTGTAACATACTCTTGTGCAACTTTATTAAAGTACTCCTATGTAGCATAGGTACAAGTAAGGCGCGCGATATGCTATCGCAAAAAAACAATAAGAAAAAAACTAAAACAACAAAAAGAAAAAGAAAAACATTGCCCGCTCTCAGCCACATACTGTTCTGAGTTTGCCAAAGCAAACTTTGTTGTTATTACTGTTTCCAGATCGTCCACTGGCGCTGCAACGATGCGCAACGAAATTGGACATTTGAGTGCGAATTCATATTCATGACTTAATTTAATGTGTTCCTCTTTTTTTTTCTTCTTTTATTTTTTTGTTCTTGTTTTGTTGCTTTTTTCTTTTTCTTTTCGTTTTTTTTTTTGTAATATATATTTTTGCTTTTTTAATTCCCTGTAGGTGCTTCATACACACAAACACATGTGTACATAAATTTTTGATTTTCTTTATGTTATTTTCATTGTTGGCTAGCAAATGTTGAGGTTTCTTGGCATGTATATGTCTTATAGGCTCATATGAATAAAATTTTAGTTGATTTCTACTACAGCCGTTTAATAAATTCCCCGTTTATGGTGTTTCTCACTGGACAGGCTACAAAAATATTCGTGTTCTGTGCTGATCGAGTTATTTAATTATTTTACTTGTGTTATATATATGATTTCCGATTTCGCATTGCTTGCTCAAGAACTTTTTCGCTAGATTTGGCTTATTGAAGAAATATTTTGTTAGACAGTGAATCTATTGACTATTTTGCGTACCTCGACAAATCGTATTATGCGAAAGGTCAGCAGAAATGTAGCAACATTGGATTAAGTGTTTTGCATGAAACGATGATTGTGTTGAGAGTTAAATGAAATTTTACTCAAGCCGTAAATGCATAGCAGAACTAAATTGAATGTAAACTGTAACTAAAATTAACGCTTACCAAATATTATTAATATTTTATTGACTGTGAAAATAGTAAGAAGTTATTTTTATTATCAATTAAACTTAATATCCAAAAGCACAAAGCTAAAAACCGAAAAATGTTTACATTCATAGTTTTGAAATATGGGCATGCTGGGGCATATGCATAAAACAAAGTTCTCACCCGAAGCTAGAAACTCATGTGATTTCACCGTCGTGCGCGTGTACGAGAATTTATTATGCAATAAACCTACATTTAGAGCAATTCTGGTACAGCGCTGAATGTTTTGCTTTGAAGTTAATGTTTGTTAGTTAGTCAGCCAAATATTTTATGAAACTGAACTTAAGCCAGACGCATCATACCAAAGTAAAAAAAAAAAAAAAACAAAAAAAAAAAATGAAAAGACCACACACACACACTACTTTGGCTGAGAGTCATTCTGCGAATAGCTTTTCATCATTATCGTAGCAACTGACCTGGCATTCATGTTTCGGCAACTGTATTTCCCGTACATTTATATTTTGCATTTACATAAGTATTTATTTTCAGTTGCCGCCGGCCAAGCATTGAACAATAAAAAAAAAAAAAAAAAGAAGCTGTTGGCTTATTTTTTGCCTATTTTAATTACGTCTGTTCCCAAGTGCATTCCATTTGACTTGTGCACAATCGCAAACGAGAATTCTGTTCTCGTTTTGTTGGCTGCGCCAAGCGATGCGATCAGTTCGGCATTGGCAGCATTAGCATTTGAAATGCATACGAGCAATAATTCTGCTGAGAAAAGCTACTCGGGGAAGTGTTCATATTGGGAGCATTTTGAGATGCAAATGCTTAAGCTGACGCTTAGTAATTTGTGATTAAAGTCATGTTCAGTTTTGCTTGGCTTTTAGTTAATTCTACTTTAGTCAAGTGTATTTGAGTTATTTATTTTGTTTGTTGTTTTTTTTCTTACTTTTTTGTTTCTGTAGTCATTGCACGCGTATAAGTCAGCCACGTCATAGGCGTTCAACATCAATTGCGAATTATCGTGTCTGTGTGTAATTTAGGCGCACAACTGCTTTAGTCTCATCATCATTATCGGGTACAGACAGACGTCGTTTCAGTTGTCGCCGTTGGTGCGCTTCCATGCACTTCCATATGCTTCCATACGCTTTTATTTATTTTGTCATTTGCGCTGCACTGTGTCTTGCCTGGCTCTGGGTTACTCAGCGCACAGTGCTAAGTGCAGTTGAAGTGAGTTGTGCCGCACTGACTTGACTTGAGTTGAGTTTAGAAGTCCTCCAACGTCGTCATCGTCATCGTCATCGTCGTCGTCGTTGTCGTCGTCGACGACATTAGCTTTGTGGCAATTAATTGTCTGCGCGCCAAACAAACGGAAGTCATTGTGTATCTGGCTGCGTGCATCTTTGCATTGGCTGCAGAGCTTTGCAGCGGTGCATCATTGCACTGCGAGTGTTTTCTTATTGTTCGTATGTACTGTGATCTTCTATTTGTCGCTGACACACGCTCACGCTCACACTCGCACTCACGCTCACGCTTAGACACTTGCAAGTGCACGAGTATTGTAGATATAAGTACATACCCAGTGCATTGATATGTGCATGCATGGTATGTGTGTGTGTGTGTGTATGTATGTGTGTGTCCCTGGGCATGTGTGGCAGACTGTGATGGCGAATGCTACTTGATATTCAATTACAATAAAAGTGCATTAATTGTATGCTGTTTATGGTGTTTATTTTGCCAGACATACACACACACACACACACACACACACACACACTGCCATACAAAAGTACACACACGTACTGAGCTATTTGTTTTACTGCATTAGCAGTACACTGCTGTGTTGCTGTTTGCCCGGTCTTCCTGCTGTTGCCATAGTTTATCTGCGTTTAGGCCCGCCCGGGCATAGCCATGAGATTTGTGTGAGATCTTTTCATTATGAGATCAGTGTAGTCCTTTAGTTTACTCTCCGTTTCGCTGTTGTCACTGCGCTGCTGCATGGCTTTGTTTTATCGTTAATCGTTTGTTGTTTTTGTTATTTGAGTTAATTAAATCTAAATTTAACTGCCTTTCATTATCGCATGCTTCGCTGCGTTTGAGATAAAGTTTCGGCTGATTCTGACTTGTCTCTTTTGTTGTTTTTGTTGTTCTTCTTATTTTTGTTGTTATTGTTGTTGTTTTTTGTTTTACGATTCTGTGATATTGCATTCCCGTCAAAGCTGTTACCTTTCATTGCTCAGTTACGCTTTATGTGCGTGCCGTAAAAATTTGTCATTAAATGTGATCTTTTGTTTTGTTTTTTTTTTTTTTTTTACTGCTCGAATTCGGTATAAGTTAAGAGCATTTTATCATTAACTGAAATATCCGTATAAATTTCTGTTTCCAGTTGCCAGTGCAGGCCACGTCGTCGCAGGCTATGTTTTCTGAGTTTTTAGTTTTGTTGCTTTGTTGTAGTTGTTGTTGCAGCAAATGGGCCCCAATCAAACTCGTATTTGAAGCAAGCGCATGTTCGGCTTAATGGCTTTAACATTTAAGCCGATAATTTCGCATAGTAAAGACAACCTACATACGCGTCTGCAAGAACTCGAACATGCTGCCTATAATAAGAATTTGATTACTTTTGTTAAATACAATATATACTACGTATACTTAAATGCAGACAGCTCAAGCTGAAGGTTGTTAAACAAAAAAAAAAAATAAAAAAAAAAAAAATATAAAAAAAAAATCACAGCAAAGAAGCATTTGCAGCATTAGGGTGTGCAGCGTGTGCGGTGGAGTGTGTGTGTGTGTGCTGCGAAATGCAATGAAATCAAATGCATAGGAAACTAAAATTATGCCAAACGATATTTTGCGCCTGCTGATGCTGCTCCTATTGCTACGCTATGCCATGCTCTGGCTCAGATGTGCGCTGTGCTGTGCAGTGCTGACCGTTCACGTACTCACGTAGACACTACATTTACCTACATTTATGTACGACTTTGTGGCCTGACTTGATTGGCCTGGACTCCATTGCACTGCGCTCCGTGGCTTGACTTAACGCGACTCGCCATGCGCCTTGCGCGCGACTCGTCTTGACTCGTCTTGACTTGACTTGACTGGCTGCTGCTGCTGCTGCTGCTGCATGCAAGAGTGCAAGAGTTGTTGTCTACGCCCGTTTGTGCTGCCTCAGCCTCAGTCTCAGCCTCAGCCAAGCTAAACTAAACTAAACTTAGCTAAACTAAACCAAAGCACTGTGTGAGTGTGTCTTGAGTGCGCGCATTTATTTAATATAATACTTTTCGCCCGTGTTAGGTTGCTTTTTTTATTTTTTTTTTTATTTATTTTGTTTTTTTATTGTTCTTTTTTTCTTTTTTATTGTTTTTTTTTTTTTTTACTTTTTTATTTTATGTTAGTTGCTCGTTTTCGTGCTTTGTGTTTTTTTTTTTTTTTAACAGAGAAAAGAAAAAAGAAAACAAGAAAAAAAAAAAAAAACGTGGCTAAGCCCTGCAGGATTATTAAGTCAAATGCACTCATAGCCGTAATAAACCAACTATAGAGCCAAGGCAGCGCATGCGTATCCATACGCCTGAAACACTTTGTTCGTTCGTTGCTGCTTTGGTTCGTTCTACTTCCATAGTAATTAGGCGGCAATTGTTAAGTGTTTAGTCCAGTTCGTCAATTGTCCAACCGACCATGCGGCCGACCGCCCGATCGTTTGTCCAAGCTGCATGCGAATCGAGCGAATCAAGCAACACACACAGGCAGAGCGGGCAGCAGGGAGCAGGCATCAGGGGCATCATGTACCCGGTCAGCACCATGTGCCCGACTTTGCTTGTCGAGCCGACGTGCTTGTGTGCGCATTTATGGCGCAGGCGTTGCCAAGTGCGCATTTGGCAGCTTGTTGGCAATTTAGCTTAGTTGCTTGTCTGCTATTAACTACTCCAGTTACCTATACTTGGACGGACTGGCATGTACGAGTAGGCTTGTAGACTGCTTTGATGGCTTCAACACTCAAACACCTGGAATTCATGCTATTAAAATGAAAGAATACAACAAAAACAACAAAAACAACAAAACACACAACTCACAAACACATAACACAAAATAAAACAAAAAAAAAAACTAAAATAAAAGAAAAAATGTGTAAAATAATTTTTTCCTCGTATATAATACTTTAAAAGAAAAAATAAAAACAATTTAATTTTATTTTGCAGGCACGCACAAAGTACACTGCTCCGAGGATCAAATGCGCGTCGATATTGGTATACCCGATTTTAAACTGGCTGGCGGTGGCGGTGTCGGAGCTGCTGCTGCTGCTGCTGCTGCTGCTGGTGGCGCTGATGGCAGTCTGACTGACAAGCCGCAGATCTACTTGGAGGGTCTAAAGGGCTATCCGGATGTGCGCTGTCAACCTGAAATTAATGGCTCCCTGGCTGTGTTCCGTCTCTCGCTGAGCGATTTTTATGAGTGCGGTGTCACGCGCATGGTCAATCAGTTAACGGTAAGGCGTGCGAGAATTGTCATTCTGGCCAACTTTTTAATCAACTTTGTTGTTTTTTTTTCGCCATGCACTACTGTATCATGGCATGGAAAAATTCTTAACGATAAATGTCTCCGTTTTTGTGCCGTCTCCCATAACTGCAGGGCAAAAAAGTTTATTATCATAAAATCATAATCGAATCGGTCAACAGCAAAGAGATTGTCAGCGTCAAATGCATAACCACGAGCGGTCCGGTTTACAATGTCATGATGAATGAGACCAGCCGAGAGCGGCCACGCGTTGTCATGCAACAATTCCAAGACTACGAACAGTCGCAGCAACAACTGCAACAACATCATGGCGTGGTCAGGCGTGATGTACTGCCAGCTGGATTTCAAGAACCGGAGTAAGTATGCTCTAGGTTATTCTCACTCTGTGTCTTATGCGTTGTCAATTCTTTAAACATTATTTTCCTCACTCTGACAACATATAATATGAAAATATTCAATCGAAAAAGATATGCATTTTTAATATCTATGTAACAATAGAAAAAAGTTGAAAATGTTGTCTTGTAAATCAAAAAAAGTTAGTGTTACTAAATAATTGTTTTTTTTTTCTAATGGAAAAGATAATACAATACTGAATCAAGTCAAAGTAATTTCTCCTTTTTTTTTTTGCATTTGTACAGTAACTGAGATAATTGCATAATAATAAACATTGAACTGAATATTTTAGAAATTGGAATAATTGGCACAGTGGAGTGTAGGACTATTTAAAGTGTCATAAAAGTTGTTATAGTTATCACAAGTCGTTTGTTAGCCAATTGGGTTAATAATTTATTTCAATTAAATATGTATCTATTGAATGCCATTTTATTTTTTTTTTAAAGCTTTGCTCATTTGCATGTTTCCAATCATTAACAATTGTAATTAGACTAGAGAAATCAAGAAAATTAACTCTCGTGACTAAAAGTGAACAGTCGTCAATTTATTTTAATTAAAGAAATCTAAGTGTCTAGAAGACACCTAACTACATGCTGCCTCCTTATCACAACATTCATTTGTTAATACAACGTTTGCTTATTGTTGCTAAAATGATTCTATGATCATCTCATATCTGTACTGTGGAGCGATTTTCTGCTGAGCACATTTTTTTTTGTATTTTTTAATAAAGCCTTTATTGAGTTCTGCGTTTGTCCAGCCTACACAACTTTTAAAAATTCAACAGAACTTTTTAATAATATAACAGTTTCAAGGATGATCCTGTATTTCAATATTCACTATTTGAATACATTTCAGTTTAGGCCAACTTCCTTAGGTAGTAACACATAAAAAATATTTTCTAATATATAAATATTTATATTTATTTAACTCTGTTCGTATATGAAAATATGAATCTTCCAAGCCGCAGTTGCTTATTGTTTGATCTTGTGCTTTGTTGATTGTCAAGACAAATTCCAAACGAATTGGGAGTCGAAAACGTTTACGTTAAAATGGAGCAGCTAACGGTATTTGTGGTATTCGTGGCAGTAGAACGTGTTCGCCTTTAAATTTTGCTTGATTCTTTCTCGATTGGCTGATAGACGTTCAACTCGTTGTTCAATGGAATTTTAAGTGTGAGATGCAGCCATGTGAATCCTAACAGATGCGTTTTCTTTTAAATGCTGTTCCGGCGTTAGATTGTTTTTTTTTGTTTTTTGCCAAATTTGGTCTTCCGCAGTGTTCATGATTATGAAACACTTAAATTGGCGGCCTCGAACAAGTGATTTTATCTAAAGTAACTTTCTTTTGCAAAAATGTAAATTGTATTCGAATGCATAACAATAGGATTATGCAATAAACAGTATACGAATAACATAGGAAATAAGCAGAATTTTCGCGAAGATAATGTGACGATGAGATTTTGCATTCTAAAAGTTTCATTCAATTATACTCAGCTGTCTGCTGTGATGAACCTACAACAAAGTACACAATATACTATATGGCAGACATGTTTATGTTTATTTGAATATTGCCCCAAGCCAATGCCATGAAAACTTTGACAAATTGGCAACATTAAAACGATGCTTAACAACTACTACACTAACGTGTTCTTTGTTGTTGTTGTTGTTGTTGTTGTTTTTTTGTTGTAAATATTTTTTTGTGTGTTTGCATTTTCAGTCGAAGTTTATAAAATGTTTAATACGCTACACGAAAACCTCTGGATCGAAACTAGCCTAAAGTGGTCATAAATCTTGTAGCACAGCGATTACTGAGTAATTATGAAATCGATGCGAAAGTAAAACGGCCAAGCAGCAAACGGACTGACAGAGAAGCAAGGCAGGCAGGCAGGCAGGCAGGCAGGTGGACAGGCAGGCGGACAGGCAGACACAGGCACAGTAAGACTCGCCTAGAGTAAGGTACCTTTGGCAGTGCACGCATGCATACGAATATATGGCATACATAAGTTAGCCAATATGGCATAGACAGACATTATAATTATGGGCTATAGAGTCAGAAAGTTTGTTTTTGTGGTAAACACATTGAGCCAGCGAATGGGTCGTACTCGCGGTAGGCGGTTACATAATTTATAACAAGTCCTGCAGGGACATTAACAGGGCGTATGTAATTTATTTGAATGACTATACTAAATATACTAAACAAACAAAACAACAAATACAACAACAACAATAAAACTAAAAATAAAATCAACCTAATGCGGCAAACATTTTCTAATTATTAACCGAATATTCTATAGTGATCTGGAGATAACAACATCATTAACGAAACGAGCACCGGAACCACGACTCGAGATTGGTGTCAGTCAGGATGGCAAGGAATATAAAACCGATTTGACGGTAAAGTCCGGCACTCCGCTAACTATGGAAATTTGGCTAGATACGGATTCGGCACCGATTTATGGCTTGGGTGTTAACTATTTGGATGTCACGGACACGCATTCCTCATCGGAAACGCTGATCTTTAAGGGGTAAATTCAAAGACAATAAAAATCATATATTTGTATGCATATTTTATAATCTTTTTGAAATTCTTTGCTGGCATGTTCAACAGCTGCACGGTAGATCCTTACTTATTCGAGAACTTCAATACGCTTAACGGTGATGTCCTGAGCGCCAAGTTCAAGGCATTCAAATTCCCCGACTCCTCGTATGTGCAATTCCGCGCGACTGTAAATGTTTGCCTGGACAAGTGTCTGGGCAATCAATGTTCCAATAACCAGGTCGGCTTTGGTCGTCGCAAGCGTGAGATCTCGCCGGCACTAATGGACACGAATAAGGTCTACGAGTTCTCTTTGGGTTTGTTCATAAAGGTCAACGATATTGAGGGCGTTAACAAGAGTAAGTGACCTCGCATATGTTTCCACGTGTACAGGCAATTGAAAAACATAACCTTCTGTATGATTTCAGATGAAGTCCTGCAACTGGAGGAGAAACTGCGCGAACTGAAATTGGCGAATCAGCGCTTGGCGCGCAATAGCCGCGGCAACTTTGTCGATGCGGCCAAGGGCTACGAGCAGACATCCATGGCTGTGCCCGCATTTGTCGTCGATGAGAATGAGCTGAGTCAGGTGCGTTCGGGCGTTGCGGCTGTCAACAGTTTTTGCGCGTTAATCTCAGCTCTTTCGGTCATAGCCACGTTGACGTTTGTTGCTTTCAACTCGCGCCGCTTCTAATATTAAATTTTATATATTGTATATGAAAAGAATCACATAAAAACACAGAAGAACAAGAAAATCATGTTTAAATTTAAACAATCAGGTTAAACTACAATACACAAAAGGAAATTGTATTAAATGTTTTTTTTTTTTGCGCTAATTTTTGCTTAATACTAATTTACTGCCATGAAAAAGAGACGAGCAATAAATTAATAAAATAAAATAAACTTAACTAAATGAAATAACTTAAAGTAATTAAATAAATTAACGCGATTAATTTAATTTTAAGCTATGGCAGTTCTCAGTTTTGTAAGATGCAGTAATTCGTAATCTTATATTATTGAAGCATTGTTTAATTACATTAAATTTATTGCATAACAAATAAGCACTACTAGTCTCCTAAGTTTAACTCTTAAGTTATAATTAAATAATGTATAACTTTAACGACGACAAGTGTGTATTAATAAATAAATAATTAACTGACCTTAAAAACAATATCATTTCGGCCGATCGTTCCTATATGATATAGTGAACCGATGTACATACATAATATTGAGGTATATAAATGGACATGAGAAACAAAAGCATTCTTGTTCGTAAACGTGGTTTTTCGGCTGATTATTCCTATGGCAGTTATATGTTATACTTAGGTTGAATATCGAAAAATCAAAATAAACTCGCTATGCCTATGAATTAGGAGTCTTTGTGCCAAGTTTGGTGATTGTGAGTCTAATCGTTTCCGAGATGCGTTTGTTCATACAAACAGACAGACAAATGGACAGACAGACAAACGGACATGGCTAGATTAACTCGCTGTTCTTTCTGCCTGTTGCATACATTTGCACAACTTTAATATACTCTTACCATTTTTTGGTACAGTTTATACAACAAATATGTGCGCATCGCTCAAAACGACAAAACACTTGACCTTCCTGTGCGCACACAAAAAATTTTGAAAAACCCAAAAAGGGCCAGCATAATGAAATGTCAACTTTTTTGCTTTGCAGTAGCTGTGTGCCTATGTCCGTCCGCCCTTCTGCGCCACAATTAGCATCTAATGCATTAAATCTACATTTGCAATGTCGTTTTCCTGTGTGTGTGTGCGTGTGGTATGAATGTTGAAATGTAAGGCAGACATATCTTCGTCACAATCATCGCACAATATTATATGGCTTGGCCGTTTACGCAAGATGAAAGAGTTGACATTTCATTATGCTGATCTGGTCTTTTTTGGGTTTTTATAGTTTTTGGTTTGCGCACAAGAAGATCGAATGTGTTTGATCGCTGTACGCGATGCACACACACTTTTGGTAGAATGCAGAATCAATGCACTTGCTGCTAATGATTGGTTTTTTTTTTTTTTTTTGTGGTTTTGGTCGCGTGCGGTCATGGACGCGAAATCAAAATTTTGCTAGATCATTGCTAAAAGTGAGTTCAAGTAAAGTGGATCTAAGTGAAGTTAAGAACATAACCACGCTTCAGACACTGAGGTGAGCATAAAAAAAAAAAATTAAGCCATGGCACTGAGCCAACAGAAGTAAAATATGTGGAAAATTTTTCGCGAACTTGCCCAGCCCAATTTTTGTTAAATTAATTTGTTATATATTTCAATTCTACTTCCGAGTTTGGAAACTAAAAATAATTACAGAATTATTGTTTATTTCATAATTGTTTTATACATTTTTCAGATACCAGAAGAAGATACCACTAAGTGCAAAAATGGAGAAGAAGTTAACCCAAGACGACTTTCTTAAACTTCTACAAAATGTCTTAAATAAACCAAAAAATGACAACGATAT